>NQII01007345.1:37969-57238 GCA_002778355.1 Clitarchus hookeri | reverse complement strand
GGAGGAAGGCGGATGCAGCTGCATCTCGCAGCTGCCGGGGACGCGGAGCCCACACCAGCGGCGGCGCCTGTCCCAGGCTAGCTACCGCCATAAACATTGAGAGCTTTTAGCGGGCGTGCTGGGATTATAACGACACGGGTATCCGGAGGCATAAGTGCGCCGAACCAAAGAGGCCACCCAAGAGTTCCCGCACGTGCAGAACAGAACAAGAAACGGCCATACCAGAGTCAAGGGGCGACGCCAAGCCGACTGCGGACCACAGGAGCAGCGGCCACGTGTTTTACGACTCAGGGGGGACGCGGCAAGCACCCCGGCCACGTGCAGGGACGGTGCAAGTTGAATATGGCGATGGAGCCTACAAAACCACGAGGAGGAGGGAGGAACGAGTCAGTCAGGCAGTAAGTTGGAGGACCTAGAGCGAGACGTCCGGTTCGGAACCGGACGACATCAGGCAGTCAGACGCAAGCAGTCAGTTGAGAGACGTCAAAGAGTCAGTCATTCGGAGTCAGTCATTCGGAGTCAGTCGAGGATTGAGAATGCATCACGACGTCGACCTCAGTCGGAGGCCGTCAAACGGGACGTACGGCGGGAAGAATCCGAGAAAAGTCAGACTGCGTCAAACGAGAAGGGTGGACTGGGAGCCGAGAGAAAACGAGTTCGCCAAATGCATCAAGACGTGGACCTCAGTCGGAGGCCGTCAAACGGGACGTACGGCGGGAAGAGTCCGAGAAAACGGCAGCCGGCCATCGCCAAACGAAGAGTGCTGAGTGGACCCGGGAGGAGGAGTTCCGAGAGCAGGCGTCGGGACGCCCCACCAAGCGCCGGAGCAGTTCCAAGTCGCCAGCCGAGGGAAGACAGCGCCGCAGTGTCAGATAAGTAGTTCTACACCAGGTGTGAAGAATCCTCCCCCCCCCCCCCCCACGACGCCAATCGCGGCGTCAAACCATACGTAGCCTACATAGAAAAAGGGGAGGGGAGTTGTCTCGTGAGTTCATGTACCAGTTAACCTGTTCAAGCAACAATAAAACTCGATTATGTGAACTCGCAAATAAAGTGTAATTTATTAGTAAATTGGACCTAGAGACAACAGTGTCGACGTATTCCTACGCCCTATCACTGAGGGCTAGCATCAAGTGCTGGCGCCTCACGCCGCAGAGCAGATTCAATACCTACTTCCAAACTTCAGCATTGGCAGGTATCAACATTGTTGTATTGCAGTTCCATGTGCAAATTACATTAAGTTTCATGGCTTGCATTGTGTGATATTACATGTTTGCATGAAAATTGGACTGCTCATATACTGTTGGTCATTAGCCATTGTAAATGCAAGCCCCCACTCCCTTATCTAAAACCATGATATTGTAATGACGCCGTTATAATAATTATCAGGATACTTGGTTCATTTTCTTTCGTTTTGCGAGGCTTCGTAATATTTTATCAGGATTCAAAGTTTTTGCCGTAGTAGAATGTTTATCGGTCACACATTTGCTTTTTCAGAAATCTTAGTTTTTGTTTGTGTCAGCATTTGTAGATAGAAACTTTCCACCTTCAGTGGACAGTTTTTCCTTCTGGAACATTGATTATATTTTCACTACTAAGCAATTCGATATGGCGTGGGGAAAGGGATTCCGGCCCACGCCANGCCAGCAGAACGGTATACAGAATCAGTAGTCAACCAGTACTCGGAAAGGATGCGTCGAGCGTGGCAAATATCCCCACACCGCCAAACTATCCTGCTGAATTATTACCGCCGGTGTGGGAGATTGCTGCCTTTAAATTTTCTTCTTGTGAAGCAAGCTTTAAATGACGTGCTAAATAATGCATAATGAATTAACTACTGCGGCACTGCTCTTTGTTTGTTTGTCTAGTGAAACTAACTGTTCGTGACTCTGCATACTTGAAGATTGTATGTGAAATGGTTCATGTGAATGTTAAATAAAAGTAAAAAGTAACAAATCAGAGACTTGACTATTTTATATTTATTTGACGCCTTTTTTTTTTGTCTCTATTGATTGAGCGAACCGAGCTGTAATTTCCAGTCGCCACTTCACGTTACAAACATGGCGACCCAGAGTGGGGCAATGTTACAAAATGTACTGCGAATATTATATTGCCCCCTTGAAATTCATACTCAGTAAGATTAATATTGTCAAAGCATACCATTTTCTAATCAATTTTCCTTAATTTTTCATAAAGACTGTGATTCTTAGCAATTACACTAAAAGATATTTGTGCATAAGCACAAAAAAAAAATATATATATATATATATATATATACACACCTTTCTTGTGGATGTGAGGATTTGTTAAGCTTCTGAAAATAGTGTTAGTTTACATAATTTTTGCCCGACTGCTGTAATGTTTCATAGCGGGCTCAGAAGTGAAAACCTTACAGCTAGTTAAACAATCCAAACTATGTATCTTTTTTTGGCCACAAAATACTGCTGTAGATTTCTTAGTTTCATCTGATAGATTCAAGTTTGACATTTTATATGAAACAATATCTGCAACTGTCTTATGTGGCGGTAGCAGTTTGAGTGGTATTTTGTGACTGCAAGTGGGTTTATATAAATCTTGTTCATACGGACATGAATTAAAATTTATATAAAAAATTTATTTTCAAGAAGAAAATATAGTAAATAATACATATTACTGTTTGCACCAATACGAAGAATACTATTATTCTCTCTATGAATTCTTTCAGTGCAGGTTAATTTTATAAAACACAAATATGTCAAAGACCAGAAACAAGTATTTGTCAACTGAAATGGCATAATTATAGATGATAACTCCTGATAAATGAAACAGCTTATATTTTAATCAAAATAAAATAAACTAAACTGGTTTAAAATTTCAAAACCATAAATGTGAATTAAAATAATGTTGAATTAATTATGTTTTTAACAGTGAATTGCCCTGATGTTATTTTCAGAATATACCAATGCACACTTGAAACTTATGGCATAGATTAAAGACAATTTCAGCAACAAATACATTGTTTCACAGCACAGTCTTCTTAGATCATTATCTATAATGCATTATTCAAAGTTCTGCCCCTAAGAAATAATTTCATCTTCATTCGTTTACAACAACACTCACAATGGGTAGAACCTTGTGTATCTGACTCTTACGGTAAACTAACTACAGTATGTAATCAGTGTGGCAATAATGTTCTCTATTTTATACCCTTAATTTCACAATTACCTGAATTTCCCTTAATCTTGATGATGTTCAGTCCCAGTTAATGCAGACTAAAGATAAATGAGTTTATACTGTATTTCTTAAACAAATTCAAACAACAAAACAGTGTACTAATGTTTTTCTTGATTGCATGGCAGCCACAAAGTTGACCATGAGATATAAAAGTTACCCACTTACAAAGTACATAAATATTCCCCAAAAAAATTTTATGTTGTACAAATAACAATGAAATTACCATCTTTATTAAACATATGGTGTGCCACAAAAATAACATTACACATACACTAGGATTTATTAATAATGCACAGTTCTCCATGGCCCACTGTGTGCCAGCAGTGTTGTCAGAGCTGCCAAATTACATTTTCATCTTCGCTTACTCATGCAATAAACTGATATATGTTTTCACAACTGGGGTGAATTTTTGATGTTGTGTATAACAAACACACAACAGGTTAACTCTCAATTACTGTCTTGTACACACTTTCAAGACATAGGTTTTACATGTGAGGAATTTTAAGTCCAGACCAACTTACTATCCTACCAGGTAGATGTGCAGCAGGATGACTTGGTAGGACTACGTTCAAGGTAACAGGCCATTTCCATGGCATAAGTATTATGTGACACTTCCTTATAAAAAAATTCTGATAGCCAGTTCGAGTTATTGTAAACTGACTGAGCCAGAAAAGCAATGTGGAAGACAGGTGTGGGTGACGTGGCGACTAAAATGGTGGTCATACACTGACAGCATTGTGATCAAACACCACCACAGAAGGCAAGATTGCATGGAGCACAAGAGGTGGATTAGTTTATGACTGATTACNACATTGTGATCAAACACCACCACAGAAGGCAAGATTGCATGGAGCACAAGAGGTGGATTAGTTTATGACTGATTACCTTAGTGAGTTATTAATACTTAGTTCAAGGACAAATATTTCAGTAATTATTTAAAGATGAATTAATATGTTACAATTAATGGTGCAGACCTACTAAAAGTAAATAAAGAGTTGAACAATAATAACAATTCATGCATGTAAAAGTTATAGCCTTGTGAAATAAGAGGAATCTTTTTGATACATGCTGTATAAGTGTAACTAATATTGCATTACATCAAGCTAGTTTCTTTTTTGTTGTTTTGTATTAATTTCTTAGCACAGATGTTTAATTTGCAGCTGCCTCCTGTCACGGGAAAGAGGAAAACACAGAGCCGGATTTATCATTAAGCTGAAGGGCAAACGTGTAATGGGGAGGGGGNTGTTTCACTGTGTTTAATCTTGTTTATAGCTGTACACTAGAATAAAATTTATATCAATTCAAGAACAAATCCAAACAATGTGACTGGGTGACTGGTAAGTGTTGGAGAGTCAATTTTTATGACAAACATAATAAAAGATCTTGTTACTTCTGTACCTGCCAAAGTCAGCTTCCCGTTTATTTTTATCAAGGGATAGAAACCAGTAGGGCATGAGACTTTCTAGAAGATCTTCGTTGTGTTTCANGCTTCCCGTTTATTTTTATCAAGGGATAGAAACCAGTAGGGCATGAGACTTTCTAGAAGATCTTCGTTGTGTTTCAGGTTTTAAATTTTTGCTCCACTAGTCGCTGACTAATGATAGTTTGTTTTTAGTTCTATCAAATATTTTATATATTGCAACACAAATAAATGTGTCAAAGTTCATGATTTATGATTTAAAGGTTTCACTGATGCTGAAAGCTGATCGCGGCATGCAAAGTGACTGCATTCGACCATATGTTAAGATGGAAACTAATACATTAGGCAGTAAATTAGCACAAATAATTTAGTAAGCCGGTAATTATTCAATTTAGGGGCTTTTCTGTAAAAAAAAAAAAAAAAACCCCAAAAAGTGGTATATTTCCACTCTACTAATTACGCAGAACATGAATATACTAGGGGCGTATCTTTAAAATAAGTAGAACATATAAAAAAAACTGAACAAAATTGCAAAATGAGCAGGTCAGCTAGTTTGTTTACGTTACTGAACGAAACGTCCTAAACCAACAAAAGTTGTATTAATGAATTCAGCACAGTTTACCTTGTTGATTTTGAAGCGGGCGTAGTGTTAAAATACGTAAAACATATTAAAAATAATTGCTACATGTACGAGTAGTTAAGTCAGTTTGTTTACGTTTATTAACGTCTACCGCCATTATTAATGGCTGCGCATTGCATATTTCATGCAACCTAGCGGCCGCGGATGTCATTACGGGCCGTACATTAGTATGCCAATGTCTGGCCACAGGTGCGGATCGTGGTGAGTAAGGTGTTTCTGCGTTCGTGTGCGTTGTTCGAATCCTACCGAGTGAAGACTTGCGATTGAAGAATGGAAAGTGCTAGTGCGAGTGGTTCTGTGCGTGATAGGCGCCTATGTGGAGGGTGTTGCCTGGACGTTTTCGAATTTGCAGAATTAACGATGTTTTGGTCACTTTTGTTTGACTTTTTGGTAGATCACGGGGTACTGTCAAATGAGGTAAGAAGCGACAAATGCCCGACGGCAATTGAATTGGCCGAGGACAGCAAATTCTTTCGCTGTCAACGGTCTGTTAGAACCCGTGTCTGTAAGAAATACAAGAAGGTGCTTTGCAATTTTAAGAAATCATTTCGGCATGACTGTGGTTTGGAAAAAGTCATTATCAATTCAGATGATCTGCAAGATTACGTATTTGTATTTAACTATTCCACATCCTCGCACCAAATATTTTATTTGTATGCGCCATGTTAGTTTGCCAACTGTCGTGGATTGGTTGTCCTTTTGTCCCGAGGTGATAGTTGAATGGTGTATGCGTGAGAGAGGGCTTAAGATAGGGGGGAGGGTGGGTTCATTCGTAGAAATAGATGAGGCCAAGTTTGGAAAACGTAAATATAATAGGGGTCAAAACGTCCAGGGTCAGTGGGTTTTTGGCGGGATAGAGACACGTACAAATAGTATATTTCTTGTTCCTGTCGTTGACCGAACTAGCAAAACGCTCCTGAATGCAATCACACAATACATAGAGCCTGGAACGACAATTATAAGGGACTGTTGGCGCGCTTATAATTGTCTTTCAGAGCGTGGCTATGAGCATCTTCGGGTGAATCATTGTATGGATTTCGTTGATCCCGCTGCAGGAGCGAACACCCAAAGAATAGAGCGTGTGTGGCGTGACGTGAGGCACGGTATTCCCCGGTATGGCAGGAGAACGCCGCATTTCGCGGGGTTTATGTTTCGTCACCGGTACCCGACGAACACGAACGTCGACATAATTTCTTACTTGCCGCGGAACAAGTTTATCCACCGCCTACCTAGGTGAGTACATCTTCAATTGGTATATAGCATAATGAAATATTATATAGAGACATGTCTTTACTGTAAATAAACTGGTTCCAATTACGCACAACACGTAACGTAAACTTAAACATAATGTATACTAAAATGTAACGTACAATTACAGAATAGTGGTTGTTCTGTGGAACACTACCTCCCGCAGTAGTGTATATTGTAAATGTACAAAATAGCTGAACATCTAACGAACCTATATGTATCTTTACATTTGATGAATCACTACATTATTTCTAAACTACCCTAGTATTATTGGTAGATAACGCAGAACACGACTATAGTAGCATCATTAATGTATGACTAATTGTATAATATGTGCCCACCTAACCTAACCCCACAATGGGTGAATCACTATTTTACATTTTTACACTAACCTAGGGTTTTTGGGTTTTAAACTAACCTTGGTTAGATTAACACCTTAAAATCCTAGGTTGGTTTAAAACCCTACAATCTTAGGTTAGTTTAAAACCCAACAATCCTAGATTAGTTTAAAAATGTAAAATAGTGATTCACCCATCGTGGGGTTAGGTTCTGTTAGGTGGGCACATATTAAGAAATTAGTCGTACGTTAATGCCCCTAGTATATTCGTGTTCTGCATAATTAGTAGAGTGGAAATATACCACTTTTTGGGGTTTTTATTTTACAGAAAAGCCCTTAAACTTAATAATTACCAGTAAGCCCACAAAATAATTATATTACCAATAAGCATAATAAAAATTATGATTATAAACAAAAATTGCTTGAATTTCACTTGAGCTTTAACAAAAATTTGTTTAATGTCATAAAAATAGATACACAGAAGAGCCAAAAAAAAACTGGTATAGGCGTGCGTATGCAAATAACAGAGGTATGGAACCAATCAGAGTAATGCGATGCGGTTGGCAGCACCTATATAAGACAACAAGCGCCTGGCAAAGATACTAGATCGGTTACTGCTGCTACAATGGCAAGTTATCAAGATTTAAGTGAGTTTGAAAGTGATGTTATAGTTGGCGCACAAGAGATGGGACATAGCATCTCCAAGGTAGCGATAACATTTGGATTTTCGCGTACGACCATTTCACGAGTGTACCGTAAACATCAGGAATCCGGTAAAACATAAAATATTTGACATCGCTGCGGTCGGAAAAGGATTGTGAACAAACGGGACAAACGACGACTGACGAGAATAATTAAACGTGACAGACGTGCAACCCTTTCTCAAATTGGTGCAGATTTCAATACCTCCTGCATACCTTCAGTCGAGTCCATGCCACGTCGTCTTGTGGCACTTCTGCATGCTCGCGGGGGCCCTACACGATATTAGGCAGGTGTACCAGTTTTTTTTTGGCTCTTCAGTGTAATTACTTAAGTAATTTAAAACACACCATTCCACGTAAGAAAATGCTCATAACTCCATGAAATCTAGAGATAATTGAAATATAAACATTGGTGATTTATCCCATCAGCTTGAAAAAAGCTGTCACAAGCAGTTACCCAGTGTCCAAATAGCTGTTGATTGTGATGATAGAGAAAAGTGGTCTGCACAGAACGGATATGTGGTAGACTGACTTTTACTTTTCTGAGCACGCCCTTAACATTTCCTTACGGTTTGCCAACAGTACTTTCAAAATTATGTGATGCAACTGTGACATAACGTTTGTTTACATTTAGTTTTATACAAAAATCCGAGGCCGCAGTGGTGGAGTGGCTAGATTACTCACCTTCCACCAAAGTGGGGCCAATCCTGGATTTTAGCACGTGAGAAACGTCGCAAATTTTGCAGTAGGCTGGTGGGTTTTCTCAGAGTACTCCCATCTCTCCCACTGTTGTATTCCTTCTCTCCTCCACCTGCACCTCACCACTATGATTTTAAATTTAAAACATATTTTTCATATTCTTATGTACCTTCATTACATTAAAACTCTCAAGAGGCACATATTCAATGCTGTTGGTACCAAACCGCAATCAGTATATGTTTACTGACTGCAGTTTGGATAAATTTAGAGCACATCATTACTTACATATAGCTCTCTTTCAAACTTTGTTGAAAATTTAAGATAAACAAA
This sequence comes from Clitarchus hookeri, assembly GCA_002778355.1. Lineage (NCBI taxonomy): Eukaryota > Metazoa > Arthropoda > Insecta > Phasmatodea > Phasmatidae > Clitarchus > Clitarchus hookeri. Next base: position 48,650 of record NQII01007345.1, on the reverse strand, counting down.
TCTTTGCCCTTAATGAACGTCTTACAAGTCCTTCAGCAGATAAAAGATGTATAAATTTTATAAGGGGAAAGGAAAAAGGCACACTCTGACTAAATATGGAGAACTAATTTCTAAGAGAGTGTCAGAAGATTTTCGTGTTGGTATATATAATGTAATCCTCAATAGACTCAGAGAAGAGTTGAAAATGCAGAGTCCATAGAAGAAGAGTCATGGCACATTAGAGAGCATATGAAGATGAATGAAATGGCAATATAGCAAAATTATGCAAATTTCTACACCAAGAATTTTTGTTAAGTGTANAGCATATGAAGATGAATGAAATGGCAATATAGCAAAATTATGCAAATTTCTACACCAAGAATTTTTGTTAAGTGTATTCAAATGTGTGCACACCACTAAGAATAAAACTTAGTGCTCCAGTGACTAACTGTTCAGCCAAAAGGTCATTTTCTACTCTATGGAATGTGAAAACTACTCGCAGTCAATTACGGTAAAATACAGTTTATTGGCATGGTGCTACTGAACATTGAGGGAAAGATGCTGCGGGATGTGGATTCAGAGGATATTTATTATCACTACCTTTGCTCAAAGGTATGATAGAAATAAAGATGATCTCCAAGTAAGACATCAGTTATTAATATATTTTGCTGCTGTTAAATATTAGTGCTTTTATGAGTAGAGGCTGTTCGTTACCACATGTAAGTAAAAGGTAATTTGAGCCCCAAATGCAACATGCATTCCATAANTTATGAGTAGAGGCTGTTCGTTACCACATGTAAGTAAAAGGTAATTTGAGCCCCAAATGCAACATGCATTCCATAAATTTTTTTTTCTTATTTCGAGAAAAAATATGACGCCTGAACATTAAATACCATAATATAGGTGGAAAATTGAACTGGCAAAGAAATATATGTATATACAGAAATATACTATACATATGAAAGAGAGACAGAGAGAGAGNGGAAAATTGAACTGGCAAAGAAATATATGTATATACAGAAATATACTATACATATGAAAGAGAGACAGAGAGAGAGAAAGAGAGATGCATTTGACGACAATGCCTTGGCCAAAAGGAAGATTAGAAGAAAAGTCTAGTTAAATTAATACAGCTTACCATTGTAAATTATAGAATTTTATAACTAATTTTGATGTTTTTAACCAATATTTGTCTACCATTTAAGTTCAGTAATTTATTTATAATTTATTAATGTAGTAACTTCAACCATGATGATGCACCTGGTCTAGTCACTGTGGATTGTAAAATAATAAATGAAGAAAAAAGGAAACAAGAAAAACTGGGGGAGGGGCTGCACTTTTTCATGGGTCTACAGGTGGCAAACATGGGAAAACCGGATCTGGAAAAACAGCGGTAAAGGCTGTTCATGATAAAAAGTGAGCACTTCTGAAAGCGCTGCTAAATTTCTACTTTCAGCACATTAGTTACGTATCTTTCCGTGTACCTATCAAAATAAACACTGCCATGTGACTTTGACTGGTGTTTACATCAGCTGGTTCATATGTCTACTGTATACTCATTAAATAAACAGCAAACAGTAATAGATCAGTACTATAAACATGCACACGTTAATATCTGGAAATAATAGGTCTATTGGTTTGTGAATATTGATTAACGTTCATGATTTTTTCTGTTTAGACATTNGTTAATATCTGGAAATAATAGGTCTATTGGTTTGTGAATATTGATTAACGTTCATGATTTTTTCTGTTTAGACATTGATGCTACTCCCCATCTGTGGTGTACAGAATGGTTCGTAGGGTCTACGGTTAATGTTTAGCAGCACAGACTATAGGGTGCCTTGAAGGTTGCGGGTAAATCACACAATAATTTCATCACGACTTGGTTTGAACAGGTTTATTTAACGGGAANGTTAATATCTGGAAATAATAGGTCTATTGGTTTGTGAATATTGATTAACGTTCATGATTTTTTCTGTTTAGACATTTATGCTACTCCCCATCTGTGGTGTACAGAATGGTTCGTAGGGTCTACGGTTAATGTTTAGCAGCACAGACTATAGANTTCGTAGGGTCTACGGTTAATGTTTAGCAGCACAGACTATAGGGTGCCTTGAAGGTTGCGGGTAAATCACACAATAATTTCATCACGACTTGGTTTGAACAGGTTTATTTAACGGGAATTCATTTACATATTCCCGGCACTGTTGCGGGACTTTATACATACTTTCCCGGCGCCTTGAGCTGAGAATTTACTCACACTTTAACGCCCTGCGAGTTCAGGCCTGAAGGACTGGTTTCACTGTTCTGGCTACGTTTCCGACGCTGTGGGGGCGTTAGGTGTCAGGACAGGTCCCTGAGTGACGACGTGGTTACTTATCTGCACATGTTGCAAGGTAGTTGTTCCGGCAGTTGAGGTCTGGCGAGTTGGATGGCCCGGATACGTTCCGGCTTCCTCTCGACGTGGCTTTTCTCGTTGAAGCTCACCACTTGCTCCCGTTCTCGGCGTAGGGTAGTAACTGACTGCTTACTACCCTACCACGTCTAGGCAAGGTGACCCTGGACGGGCCCCCCAGCCCGGCCCTCGACGCGGGGTTGCACTGGACAATCCCACTAGCTCGACATGGCACTTCTCGTTAAAGTTCACCACTCGACTCCATCTTCTCGGTGCGTTGTAACTGCCTGACTGGTGNGAGAAGATGGTGAATTTACTCCTTTATACTGGAGACAACGTGCTTCAATCAATCATTAAATAACCTAAGAATTAAGATTGACAACATTTACGAGTAGAATTGTATTGCACAAATATCTCAAAAATCATAATTTTAATACAAAACTATGCACAAGAAAATGACGGCCATTGCTATTACGTTGTGAGTAGCGAAAACAACTGTCATGAAACTCAATGGCTAAACAGAATTGATCCAAATTTTTACAGCATACTTCCACTAATATTTGTCACTCGATGCAAGTGTTATGAAAATTTGTCCAGCCACGNTAGTGACAGCGCCGCTCTAATTTCCTAATTACGCCACGCGTAAACATAAATTAATGCCTTTAACTGAGGTCAACACATCTGAAAACATAAGAAAATATGTTTGATTTAGGTCGTCAACAGAATAGCAGAAGATTTTTTAACATTTTTTTCCCCGTAATAAAAACAATGCCAAGACTTTTGAACATTCACCTTTAAAAACTGTGAATAGTTGATACGCTCTCCCGTTAAAGAAAGGCATGCTTTTAGAGAAGATGGTGAATTTACTCCTTTATACTGGAGACAACGTGCTTCAATCAATCATTAAATAACCTAAGAATTAAGATTGACAACATTTACGAGTAGAATTGTATTGCACAAATATCTCAAAAATCATAATTTTAATACAAAACTATGCACAAGAAAATGACGGCCATTGCTATTACGTTGTGAGTAGCGAAAACAACTGTCATGAAACTCAATGGCTAAACAGAATTGATCCAAATTTTTACAGCATACTTCCACTAATATTTGTCACTCGATGCAAGTGTTATGAAAATTTGTCCAGCCACGCAGTTTTTAAAGCACATAACACTAACGTTCCTAAGGGCCTACCATTTAGCATATGACAAAAACTTCCCTTTTTGCTTATAAAGTTTTAATGCCTTCACTGATATGAATGTAACTATATAAAAATACTACAAATGCAATACCTAGCCGATGACAATGTATTTCATGAAACTGCATTCACACATTTAATGCACAATTTAAATTTGCCCAGTTACATACCTCGAAGGAAGTAAAGGAAATTAGTACTTACTGTTTGATACATCGGATCATACAAATTAAACGGCGTGGACAGGCATTATAATACTGTTTTAACATATTCCTAAAACTAAAGAAATTATTCACATGCTGTATAAAACAATTTTTATGCTGTTATTGTTTCAAAGTAAGTAGCATAGGCGCCACAGTATTAACTCTACAATATTAAGTACGGGATCGACTAAATAACACACTCATACACATTTATTTAAGCTTTCAGAATTGCAATACACATTGCAAATATAACAAAACACACTCATCGTAAGTTTCTTCAAGTTTATTTGAGATTTAAAATCATACTAACCTCAATTGCATTACGCACTACACTTTCCAGGTAGACGTGAAATTTAAAGAATTTCTGGGACAAGAAATTGCATGGAAATACAGCAGAAAGCAATAACAAACAAGGCCACTTCACTCAGAACATGTATAAAAGTGTTTTATTTATCACGTTAATCAATACTTCATTTCAGAGATAACAAACATACATTAAAAACCATGTTGGTCGTAAACCGCTGCATGTGTGCTGTCGTAAGTATGTGAGTGAAAATAAAAACAAAATCATTAAAAGCAAGGATAACAAAACTTTGTCACTACCGTGACAAGCGAGTAAAATCATGTGGTAGTCATGTATCACGCATNGTTTCAAAGTAAGTAGCATAGGCGCCACAGTATTAACTCTACAATATTAAGTACGGGATCAACTAAATAACACACTCATACACATTTATTTAAGCTTTCAGAATTGCAATACACATTGCAAATATAACAAAACACACTCATCGTAAGTTTCTTCAAGTTTATTTGAGATTTAAAATCATACTAACCTCAATTGCATTACGCACTACACTTTCCAGGTAGACGTGAAATTTAAAGAATTTCTGGGACAAGAAATTGCATGGAAATACAGCAGAAAGCAATAACAAACAAGGCCACTTCACTCAGAACATGTATAAAAGTGTTTTATTTATCACGTTAATCAATACTTCATTTCAGAGATAACAAACATACATTAAAAACCATGTTGGTCGTAAACCGCTGCATGTGTGCTGTTGTAAGTATGTGAGTGAAAATAAAAACAAAATCATTAAAAGCAAGGATAACAAAACTTTGTCACTACCGTGACAAGCCAGTAAAATCATGTGGTAGTCATGTATCACGCATAGACCTTAACACAAAAGCTAGGTATTGATAAGCTTTTCTTTATGCGAATGTATGTTTCTCATAATGTCAAATGATAGTGATGTCTCATTCCAACACACTAGGCAAGGTATAGCTAATTAACGTGAATGTGTTACTTGTGAAGTGACACGTGAAATCATCACAATCCTGACTCCAGGCTTCCCTAAACCAGATAATAAAGAGAAATTTAACATCTGTGGTTGAAAGGAATTAACATTTTTATACTGTATAATTTCTTTTAAAATCCCACATTTTCCTGGTTTTTCTGCAATATCATCAGAGGTGAAAAAACTGTATGCCAGAAGCAGTGATAGAAGCCCCCAACACTTGAAAACAAACATAAAAAAAACAGTGCAAATTTTGGTTCGGTGTGACGTGCATGAGCGTTATGCACGCCACATTGTGACTTAAAAGGGTTCACTGTCTGCTGATCCACCAAGGCGGTAATTTGNGGTTTTTCTGCAATATCATCAGAGGTGAAAAAACTGTATGCCAGAAGCAGTGATAGAAGCCCCCAACACTTGAAAACCAGAATTATATTACAGGCAAACTAATTGCAAGGTTCTACCACTGCTGTCAATCTAGAAACAGCGGAAATAGCTGGCTGTTGCTAGTTGCAAATTCAGAACATCCATGCTGCGTGGGCAGATTTAACCGATGGCGGAAACATCACACTGTTCTTACATAAGGAATTAACAGTCATTATTACATAAATTAAAGTGTTGGTTGGCTCAATACAGGAAGTTATCAAGTGTATAAATGATGTAATAAATTACAATATTCAAACACACAATAGATCTTATACAATTGAAAGGTAGTATTTAACAAGTAATTAAATATGAAGTGATGTGTAAAAATTGTTCTATGTTATTGGTAATACAGTGGACTTCTGAAAATTCGAACTTTCAAATAATCCACACCAAGGCTTGTGCTGCCCTGGGCACAGAATAAGCTGTTGCCTCCTCTCCCTTTCCAAACAAACATAAAAAAAACAGTGCAAATTTTGGTTCGGTGTGACGTGCATGAGCGTTACGCACGCCACATTGTGACTTAAAAGGGTTCACTGTCTGCTGATCCACCAAGGCGGTAATTTATGCCACAAGCATCCGGTAGGCAAGGGCGGCAGAGTGAAATATCTTTAAGGCGCGTGTTGTTTGCCATGACATCTGTCGCCGGGGGCGTGCGCGCCGTGGAAAGTGGTGTAGCTCTTTGAAGGAGTTTTGCGTGAAGTCAGTGACAAGTTGGCTAGCTTCGAACGAGGACTGTGTGACGGTCACGGCACCGCGGGCAGAACTAAAGCACTTTGACGGTCGTCAAGCTATCGGTAGCCGGCGATTCTGGGCTGTCCACCACCGGCGAAGTCAGGGGCTCGGATGTGCGAGCAGATGTTTGTAAATTAATAATACCTGGCTATGAGAGCCATTGTCCGCGAGTGACGAGGAACAACTGTTCAATGTACTGGGCGCATTTATGTATAGGATGAGGGCAATGCAAAGGCCACTTATTAATACTGTGAGTGCTGCAAGTGCAGCGACTAATATATTTTCAGCTGCTAAAGCAATAATGGTGTTGCTGGAAAATGTATAGGGATGTTTATATATACATTTAGTAAACGCAGCAGCATGCTCGCAGATAATATAGTGTTAGGTAATTATTACTTCTTGGAGTGCAGTGCCATCAATGTTTGATTACCATGGTTTATAACTGTATAACCTTTGCGCGTCTGCAAAACAAAAACATATCCTGTAACTAAATTTTCTAAAATAAGGTTTGGTTTCCAGAAACGTTCTTGCATTAAACATGATTCTGCGACCTGGAAAAAATATATTTGACATAAATTGCACGTGTTCTACCGCATAAACACCCAGATCTTCATAGTCTTCCTCACCATCACATTTCATGGTATTACAGCAAATTACGCGATGCCCCAATAAAATTCCTATTAAGTGTGATTAAATTTGTGTTATTTTTTGGCATTCACAGTACTGTTCATACTTAATCCGGCGTCGTTCCTCCATTGGCTGCTGCCCATATATGAAGTCACGCCCTTACGTGAGTGAACTGTACATGATTTATTTTTAAAGTTTAATGGCAATGGTGTGGTGAAACTGAGTTCGGATTTTGATTGGATCTCCAGTGCCTACATCGGCTCTCAAGACTTTTATGTTAAGAGCTATCCAAATCTCTTCACTAACTCACTCCATTGCCTACAATAACTATAAAAAGAGCGACAAAAAAAAAAACAAAGAACACAATATATGGATGAGGACACAAATGCAATAAAATTGAGATAATATAAGTTAACACACATTTGGAACAAGAGACAACAAGCCAGTTAGACAAACACTGAAACAGAAACAAAAGAAGACAGCATAATTATGATAACACGAAAACAGCAAAACCCACAAGTGAAACAGACAATGCAGTTAGTCAAAATAAATAAACATATAAAAGGGTCAACACGTTATAGTGATAAATTTATAAATGGATCTAAAAAATTAAGATCCAGTCTGACAACTAGCAATACAAAACACCATGCACAGCAAAAGTTTAAAAACACAGATGGCTAAATAAACAGTAAAAAATCACCAAAACATTATGATCCAGTCAGACAACGAATAACTCAAAATACCTAGGACAACACAAGTATAAAAATGCAGATGGCTAAAGAAACAGTAACAAGAGAAAAACAGTAAAAAGTCACGACGTTTCGGTAGCTGCGATCTATTACCATCTTCACGTGATAAACAATGTGTTCGGGAATAAATTGTGAAATAATTATAGTACACATGGTGACTCGTGCACAACCAATAAGAGGGAAGATGCTGTCTGATTGGCTCTGTGTGTGTCTCCAATGGGAGGCAGGATTTTCTCTGATTGGACTGGCTGTGTGGCCAATGGTGAAGCTGGGGATGGTCACTAAGCTGTTATGATATTCCTTTTATCCAAGCATGTCTCCTTGTTCACTAAAGGTAGCCAGATTTCTTTAAGTTCGATGCTCTGTTGGCTTATGACATATTTATTGCATGCAATAAAATCAGATTACTTTAATTTCCTTTTATAGGTGGTGTGTATTTTTGCTAATGGTGTCGCATTGTCCCATAGTAATTTATGGTTGTTGGCCCAGGCATGTTCTGCTAGTCTAGATTTGTTTATTTCCCCTTGCCTTGTATTTTTTTTGTCCACACTGGCATGGGATTTGATGGATGAATTCTTTTGTTTCTTGTTGCTCTGTTGCTGGTTTTACCTTAGTAATGATGCTTTTCAAAGTGGAACTCTATTTGAATGTTGCGCATATGATATATTTATTTGCCAGTCTCCTTATCTTTTCTGACAGACCTGAAATGTATGGAATAACCATGGTGGCTTCTGGTGCCTCTTTATTTTGGCTGGTTGTATTCAGAAATGCTCTGGGAATCATATAGTTATTTATGAGCTGCAGAGGATAACCATTAGCACCAAGTTCTCTTTTAATGCGCTTCAGCTCTGTGACCTTGTATTTTTCATCTGAAACTAGATTTTCAGCTGTCAAATAGGATGCGGATGATACCGGCTTTTGTGGAGAGTGAATGGTTCGAAGCAGAATGCAGGTACTATCCAGGATGTGTTGGTTTCCTATAAACTTTCGTAAAAACCTTCCCATTCATGTGGCAAACTAGAACATTGAGAAATAGTAAGCTCTGATTGCTCTCAACTTCATGGGTGACTTGATGCTTGGTTTGAGTGAATTTAGGAAGTCGGCGAAGCTTGAGTTTTTCTATTCCATGTTGCCAAACTAGGAAAATATCATCTGCATACTTTGCGTGCATCAAATCCCATGGCAGTGTGTACATTGGTGAAACTGGTTGGCCACCATCAACACCCATAGAAGAATGTAAGAAAAATACAAGGCAAGGGGAAATACACAAATTTAGACTAGCAGAACAAGCCTGGGCCAAGAATCATAAGATACTATGAGAAAATGTGACACCATTAGCAAAAGAACAGAACACTAATAATAGGAAATTGAAGTAATCTGCTTTTCTTGCAGGCAATAAAAATGTCATAGAGCATCAAACTTAAGGAAATTTGTCTATCTGTAGTGAACACGGAGACATGTTTGGCTAAAAGAAATATCATTAGCGCTCAATGACCAGTCCCACCTCCACCATTGGCCAAACAGCCAGTCCAATCAGAGAGAAGCCAGCCTCCCATTAGACACGCACAGAGCCAATCAGAAAAAAAATGTTCAGGCACTCAAATTAGACAGCATCTTCCCCCTTATTGGTTGCGCACATATGAGTTGCTGGTTGTGCACAAAGTCACCATATAGAATAAGTTTTTTTATAATTTATTCCAGAACACATTGTTTATGACCTGAAGACGGGAGCAGATCGCAGCTACCGATACGTCGTGACTTTTTACTGTTTTTAACTTGTTACTGTTTCTTTAGCCATCTGTGTTTTTAAACTTGTGCTGCCCGTGGTGCTTTGTGTTGTTTGTTGTCGGACTGGATATTAATTTTTTGAATCCATTTATAAATTTATCACCATAATTTGTTGACGCTTTTATATGTTTATTTATTTTGACATACTGCATTACCTGTTTCACTTGTGGTTTTAGCTGTTTTCGTATTATCATAACTGTGCTGTCTTCTTTTGTTTCTGTTTAGGTGTTTGTTGAACTGGATCGTTGTCTCTTGTTCCATATAAGTGTTTGTTTATATCATATAATTTTTATTGAATTGTGTCCTCATCCATATATTGTGTTCTTCGTTTTTTTTTAGTGACTCTTATATTCATTGTAGGCAATGGAGATCCAATCAAAATCCGAATTCTGTACGTGATTGGGGCACAATATTGTAAAGTTTACATTTATTGGCGCAGAATAACCCAGGGTGTGTCAAATAAAGTATGGTCCAATGAAAAACGTGTTGCAAAGGTAAGGGTGTTTCAAGTTTAAACTGTCCTCAAATAATAACGCAAATTTTGCGTTACAGGTATTATTTTCCCATTTTTCAGAAAAGCCCCTATTCCGGATAATTACCTAAAAAAGAATTATCCATGTGCATTGTTATAACTTAGCAAAGAAATTTTCAAGTAAACATATTTTTTACGGTATCACGGACCACCCTCCCTCATCACTACGTTGCGTAGTTCATAGTTACCATTTTATGTAGTTTAGTTTGTGATTTTTTAATTATTTAAAAATATTTTTTGTTTAATTTTCTTTAACAGATTTTTCTGAGTTATTGTGCAGGTAAAGTCCACAATATCGTCAAAATCTAATTATTTTCAATGAGATATCACTCTGTGCAAAGAAGCAGGAGACTATTGAGCTTTCCTTCTTCTGGCAACAATCTTTTTTTCGTTCTTAATCCTTTTTTAAGGGCTAAAAACCATCTTTGTGATGAACAATTACTCACAGGCAATGTTAGATACACCCTCATTACTAAACTTGTCTCATACACCCCACTAAGCAAGTATATGAAATACTACACTAATAAACCAATTTTTTTTAAAAACAGTCTTTGGAATGATTTGATTCAGAGGAAAACTATGAAAAGCATGTAAACTTATAAAACATTTAAAATTTGACCTTGCACATTTTTACTTAATTTGTGCCTCTGAACTTGGTGCCCAGTGGGCCCATATATAAAAGAGAGCCCGGTTAACAACTTTTGGAAGAAAAAATTGTTTTAATTTTTTTTTTGTCAGTCCTGTACAAGTGAAATTTTCTTTG
>NQII01007345.1:13791-36870 GCA_002778355.1 Clitarchus hookeri | reverse complement strand
ATATACATTACTTTTATGATGGGTACGTGCATGTACGAACACATGTACACACACACAGTGGAATGTAAACATTGCATGTAAACATTGCCATGTGACTGCCACATGGCAATGTTTGTTTACCCTTTGGCAGAAGGATACGAAATGGGCTTGAAAGTAGATCTTTAGCAGGGCTTCAAGAAAGTCTCTTCCAGTCATGAACTGACTATAGTCTGATAGGTTCTGGCATGAGTTTCACTAGAGTAAAAAAGAAAGGTAACACCTGTTGCAAGTATGTGTAAATGTCAAAGTTCATTGGACAATGGGGGTGCAGCTCTGAAACGTAACATAAATATTTGTCAACTGAAAAAAATGTAAGTTTTAAAATTCAGTGAATTCATTTGTAAGACATGTGGTATAGAGAAAACAACAGCATGTGACAAAAAAAAATTGTACGGATTTTAGAAAGTAATTCTAGGTTTAGCATGAAGCAACATAAAACAATGAGAGCAGGGAAAAATAGTGGTGATCTCAAATGTGCTTTAATGCGCACAGACATACGTAAATGTGTTCTCGGCTCTAATACAAGGTTAACAANAGTGGTGATCTCAAATGTGCTTTAATGCGCACAGACATACGTAAATGTGTTCTCGGCTCTAATACAAGGTTAACAACTGCATGTGCGCTGTATTTTTGTATACTTATTTCTGGCCTAGCAAATAACAGGTTAGTATGTGGAAAGCATTTATAGTCAAAGTAAACCACTCCACTAAATTATGTAGATTTCTGATCAATTTCACCACATTTTTTGTTTTGTAATCAATGATACTAAATTTTTGCAAATCAGAACTTACCCAAGTCCTGAATNAAATTTCACCACATTTTTTGTTTTGTAATCAATGATACTAAATTTTTGCAAATCAGAACTTACCCAAGTCCTGAATGGTTCTGATTGATGGGAGTGTAATGTAAGGGCTTAGTATCATTATAATGAATTAAATTAGTTCAATTGTTGCACACACAGAGGGCAATAATAACAACAATAATAAAATATTAAGAAATTATTATAAATTGTGTAATTTTGAAGATATTACACCGTTCTCAAAGAAAGTACGACAATTTAAATAAAAGTGTAATTATTCTGTAACAATTATTAATTCTCTTATAAGAGAGCATATGCAAAAATTAATAAGAATTAGAAAAATACTATAAGAAGACAGACCAAAATAAAGGAAAACATCAATTTTAAATGACAAGACAACCATAATAGACAACTTATTTACAAAGGAAAAAAAATTAATCTTGNACAACCATAATAGACAACTTATTTACAAAGGAAAAAAAATTAATCTTGCGAGTTTTAGCATGGCCAAGGTGAAAGAGTGAACGCTACAAACGCTGCGCAATAGCAGTCAAATTAGCACATAACGGAAATCAATCTGGCATCTTCCATATTGCACAGACTAAAACCTTGCAAGCGGATGACACGTGATAATTTCTCTTGCTGCATGAGAAGTACAGTCACAACATATCACATGCACACACACACACACTGCCGGAAGACATGTCGCAAATAAACACAAGTCAGCTCCCATAAACACTGCATTTTGCATCGCGGAACTGTGTAAATATACTAAAAGTAGAGGAGAAATGTTCCACGGACAATATAAAATAATTTTATAGTGTTATTTGTAAAAAAACTAATAAAATACTTATAGTGGTATCGACTCGTAAACTGTTCTCGACAGTCATGTAAATAATAACACACATCAATCAAAGCTACACAATATCACAAATATAATAAGACTATGTGCATTTAATTACTAAATGCCCATAGCCAAACTTTCTTATTATAACCAATCTTAATTAAATGTAAACACACAGGCCAGATCGGCATATTACATGCGACAAGAAACAACATTTAAATAAAGTAAAAAGGAATTTTAAATGTACTTCATTGACATAACTTAAATAGGCCTAGAAGTTTAATTTATTATGTAAATAAATCTTTACTATTTGGGGCTACCAATTGCCACATAAAACACATTATTCAAGGCACTTACGACAACTGACACGGAAATAGGACAGAAACTGCCACATAAATTCACGGAATTCAAAGCATGTGAACATACACATGGGAAAGACGTAAAAGAAAAGTAAAAAAAAAAGGACCCTAACCTGAAACAATACATCTGCCAAGTAATGATATGAATTTGTTAGAAATACGAAAGTGTTGTTATTAAGCAATTTTTATCCTTTTTTTGCGCAAAACAAAAAGAATGTGATAAATTTCATATGCCGTTAATGTTTAATATTGTGTCTAGTAAGACGTTGAGACCTGGAACTATAACTAATTCGCTGCCATCTTTACTGTGAGCATTGCGGTCAATGATTATGTTAAAAAGTGTTCAGTTATGGACAGTGATTTTTTTCAAAGGTTGATTTCTAGAGTGCTCACTTTATCATGAACCACCTGTACACGCACATACAACCAAGAAGACAAGTGCCGCTCCTTCACTTTGTTCCCCTTGCACTATTATCCTACCCACGCTTCCTACCGTAGCGAAGAAGGCATCAACCCAGTTAAATTCCCTGCCGTGAAAGAGAAGGAAACCAGATGTTCAAACAAGAGTCAGTAGATCAAGACCCAACCAAGGAAAGCAGCTTATTTGACTTAAGGGATGGGCACTAGAATGAACCTACCTTTAAACCAAAGAGCGAACCTGCTTTCAAACCAACATACTCGCGCTGAATGCACCATATGTAGATAACGCCGTTTTCAAAACAATTTATATACACCTGCAGCAAAATAATGCCAATACGACACTAGCCCTGAGGACAAAAATGCGGGCCTACGAGAACAGAACAATCTATCAGCAGTTTCGCCATGAGGCAGAAGAAAAATGAGGACAAGTTAATAACACAAAATTGTTAATAAAAACATATTGCACCCAGAAAAGCTGTCTGCAGCCAACCACCAAGACTAGAATATGCTGGCCTGGGCGCAGCACCATCGTGCAAGACCACAGTTTCCGTAATGACTATCAGCCTATAGCAACAATTTAACAAAAGTTGGGTGAGCAGATATTGAGAATATAATGAACATTAAGGCCGGGGATAAACTGGTGTTACTTTTGCGTTGAACGCGCATCTGGGAAAACGTGTGTCAAAAGCAACTCTGCTTTGTAGGACACGAGGCCGTTGAAGCTGCAGCGTGTTAGGGTCGCCTGTCATGGCTTTGAGCGAGTAACATTTGTTACCTATATCTACATTTTGAGGCTTGCAATATTTTTGTCAAATAAATATGGGCTGTTCAGAACCACATGAGTAAAAATGTAGTCAGTCTAAAAATGTTAGTTAAATATGATACCTTGATGAGAATACATCCCACAGAAGTTAATTTAAAATATAAGTAATTTTAAAATTAAAAAAAATTGTGTACTGCATGGCCTTTGGCCGTTTTCGACTGCACATTACATTTAAAAAATGCTGATAATGCAGTTGCAAACCAATTTCAGCTATACGCTTTTGTTATTTATTTATATAGTTTTTTATTTCAGATTACCTACAGTAATCTCGATAACATAAAATAATTTATAAGTTTCATTTACGTTCAGTTACATGGTAATACATAATGTAATTGGGGTACTTTTACACAAAGACGATTTACTTTTGATNTCATGTAATTGGGGTACTTTTACACAAAGACGATTTACTTTTGATTCCCACCCCGGAATATTAAATTTATTATGAATTACGTGAACCAACAGATAAACCAACTGGACTGAGATGTGCGAGCGGCTCTTAACAGGTTTTGAGAGACGAAGGAGACAAAATGAAATATATATGGAGCAGCGCAGAACTGAAGTTGCAGGGGAAATTGGAGATCCCTGAGAAAACCCACCTGTCAATAATGTTGTTCAGCACGATTCCCACTTGTGAAAATTCGGGAATAACCTGACTGGGAATCAAGCCCTTTTCGCCATNATAATGTTGTTCAGCACGATTCCCACTTGTGAAAATTCGGGAATAACCTGACTGGGAATCAAGCCCTTTTCGCCATGCAGAGGAGAGAAGCAACCTCATCGCAGTGCCAACCGCGGCCCAATAAATTATTCGGCAGAAATGCAATATATGCCACAAGTAAAAATATAGCTCACCTTGACAATTTGTAATAGGTCTGGTTTGCCAACGAATTCGTCGCCAAACAGCCCTTCACAAACGTCCATCCAGGCTTGTGTATTTTAATTCTCGTCTCTATAATCCTCTTGACCCACCAAATAATTGATTGTTTTTGAACCTCACAAATTAAAAGAGTTCTGCATCCATTGCCAACTAGAAAGCGCTATTGTAATGAATGTGAACTACAGGGCCACCCAGAGGATTTNACTTTTCGTTTATGTATCCTTTCGCTATCAGCTGGTGCATCAAGTGGAGGCTGTATATTTTATCAACACAGTGTCAGCTAATCCACTTGCCATTGTACTGTAATGTTAAGAAATTTGTAAGGTATTTTAGACCGACAACTGTTTAAAAAAATTTGTAGGTTATAAAGTAAAAACATAAAACCTTGCAAAAAATTTAATATTTGCCAANCCATTGTACTGTAATGTTAAGACATTTTTAAGGTATTTTAGACCGAAAACTGTTTAAAAAAATTTGTAGGTTATAAAGTAAAAACATAAAACCTTGCAAAAAATTTAATATTTGTTAGCTCTTTTTTAATTTGTTTGAGACAGCGAATTTGGGTTAACATTTGCGAGACGGTAGTTGTAGTTCTTATCACACTTTAGATGTCATAGCTAATATAACTGGAACAAAATGTAATTTGGGAAACTTGATTGACAACACACTTTTATTTGTCAAAAACTCACCAACGACTATTGCAAAGCAGTAATTCTGCTATTATTGATACTGAACAGTTCGAGTTGGAAATATTTGGTGAGGAATAACTTAAGAATTGCTTAAAAACTATTCACCCGTGTCCCACTTTCTTAGTTTTATTAATACAATTTAGTAACAACACGGAAACAATAAAATGGGTTTGCGGGAGAACATGGCGTGTAAAGGACGTAGATGTAACGATTACCAGCCCAATAGAAATTATTAGTAATCAAAATCGCTGTACACGAAATATGTCACTTTAAAAATTATGCAGAGCTCGTGGAAAAATACTACTATTGGTATTTGTTTATAACTTTGTTATTTTACACACAAAAGCTATTTTTTTGTGGTTGGTAATGCTTTGTGAAAGAGCGGACAGATGGTGCGCATGGCATCACAGGGTGAGTTGTGAACTGAGAGCTTTACTCAACAGATAGCAGCACATTGGCCTGCCTCTTGATCCTGTCTTTTTAAAAGTTGACTTTTCTTCTATTACTGGCTTGAAACAATGCAAATTTGAAATTACTATCAAGCACGTATGAAAAGCATGGATGGAGAGTGGCGATACGACGTGAAAAGAACTTTCAATGTTTTGAAGTTAGGTTTCATTTGGATACGGATCGTTTTATTGTGCGTTTCATTTTTAACACCTATACATTACTACTTAATCACAAAGTTTAGTTTGTTACACTAACAATGTTTTGTAACAACGTAAAATAAAATGTATTAATTAACGTAGGAACTCTTTCCTATCACGTATTTTATGCTTGTCTGATGTGCGTCTGCAGTGCACTCAGAATAGCCAACGTAATATTAACTTTAGTTCATTTGTGCATCAGCTGATATAGGATTTTGTAAATGGCACTTTGTTTCGTATACGCCAAGTGCCACTCACTGACTATCATAATCTTACTAAGTTATATGAGCTGGACAAAAGGTATGTGTTTTATTCTAATTAGCGGTAGAAAACATGTTTGGAAAGTTTGGTAACACATTTACCATTTGCTGTGAAGCTAATAAACTGTTATGTTTAATAAGAAAAGTATTTTCCTGTTCTCATTAAAATATTGTGAAAAACTATATCAAATGCAATAAGTTGCCTTTTTAAAACCAAGTCATGACTCTGTACTTACTGTCTACTGCTCACCATATATGGGGTTGCATTCTAAATGGTACACATTATTTTATGAGTAAATTTCACATTGTCACATGGCANCTGCTCACCATATATGGGGTTGCATTCTAAATGGTACACATTATTTTATGAGTAAATTTCACATTGTCACATGGCAATGTCAGTAAATTATACAACAGGGAAAACTTCCGTAATTTTAATGGCTTTAAGAAGCCCTTTGGCATTGGGGGCCTGGGACAAAATGCCCCATTCCCCACACCCCCTTTTGTGTGTGACCCTGGTGAATGACAGCAATTCTCGAAACATATTGCTGCTTGGCGTTTCTGACACCCGTGTGTGCTGCCACACTAACGCATTACTATGCGGTGCACTGTACCAAGCAATGAGTGTGTGATGCGCGTTAGTTGGGCGTTATGTGTAACACACGTCAGGCAGCAACGTCCATGTATCTGCACCACATCAGCCCAGTATATCTCTCTGCTGCTAGTTGCAATGAGTTGACATTAACGTGCGTTGTGTGCAGCTCAGTGATGCCCGTGTTCCTGGCCCAAGACCTAATTGAAATGTGGCACTAATCTAAAGTAATATATCTCTGCATGTTATAGTAAATGTAATAATGTGAAGGGCCTAATGAGGTATTGGGGGGGGGGATGCAAGTTCCAAAAATGTGTGCCTCCCCAGGATACCCCAGCACCATGTTGGTCGTGGTAACCTCAACTTCATTTGTGTCTTACACTGCTGCAAGAACAGATGTGATTGTGTGTGTGTGCGTGCATGCACGTTTCCTACTGAATTTTTAAAATAAAATTGGTGAGTACTCCATTTTAAGTTACTCCAACATTAGATTTAGTATGTGTGCATGCTACATGTTGAGGGGATGAATTTTTGTTCTGATGTTTAAGATAGGTTAGTAGTGTCCTGGGTTCGATAACTTACAAGAACAAGTGACAATGTGTAGAAATGTTTTGCTTGTAAAATAAAAGTATGACTAATGCTGTCCTGNGATAACTTACAAGAACAAGTGACAATGTGTAGAAATGTTTTGCTTGTAAAATAAAAGTATGACTAATGCTGTCCTGCGTTAAAATATTTACATGGTACATGTAAGATATTTGACATATTAATTTTGTTTTCTTGCAAGATTTCCTTCTTAAAATTGGTTAGGTTCGCATGCATGTTATAGACGAAAATTTCTGAAATGTTGTAGTGAAGGAAAAAAATAACATTAAGAAATGCTGAAGATTTTTTTAGGGTTTGATACACATTTGGGTAAAGAATAAATCTGTCAGATTGTCTGGGCAGGTTAAACCATGTGCTGCAACAAGCTATNTAAAGAATAAATCTGTCAGATTGTCTGGGCAGGTTAAACCATGTGCTGCAACAAGCTATTTTAATTTCAATATTGTGAATACAATTTTATTATTAATTTCATATCGTCTTTCATTTCCGTGATTACAAAATCATTTGTATCACAGTTTCTTAGTTACTAGTACCTACTCGAGCATGCATTGCATTGCATGCGTATGAAGGATCAATTCACAATTTTTAAATGCAAGGAAAATGAGTTATACGTATATTTTTATTGGTGTTTTTTTTTGGAAGAACTAATACATATTATATGTGATAATGAAGTGCCTGGTTGGTGCTTAACAGCAGAGGTCTTACAGTGCCAATGACGGCAAAGTGAAGTAGAGATGAAGTAGTGGTAAAATTCAATGGTGAAATAAGAGCACACGGAAAAAGCCACCTGCCAATCAACAAATTCTACTATGTAAGAAAATGGTGAGTGACCCCACCAGGAACTGAACCTGGTTCATCATGGTAGAGGGGCGTGAGTCTATGGACTATAGTTAAATAATTTTTTCATCAACATACACTAGTCTATGGGTGTAATGAGTAAAAGGTGAAAAAAATACATTACTTGTTTTGATACCTGCCCAATGCTGTGGTTTATAAGTAGGTATTGAATCTGCTCTCGGCGTGAGACGCTAGCGATTGATGCTGGCCCTCCGTGTTAGGGCGTAGGAATACGTCGACACTATTGTCTCTAGGTCAAATTTACTAATAAATTCACCTCGTTTTTAGGTTACCAATAAATCCGTTTTATTAAGGCTTAACAGGGCCACTCATACATGTACACACGAGACAACACTCCCCTTCCCTTTTATACGTAGGCTCCGTATTTTTTGGCGCGGCGCTCCGCGTCGTGGAAGGGGGGGGGGAGGCAAGATTCTTCACACTCGCTGGATGACTCTACTTATCTGGATGGAGGCGCTGTCTTCTCTCGGCTGGCGACTTAGGACTGCTCCGGCACTTGGTGGGCGTCTCGACGCCCTCTTGAACTCCCGGTTCTCTCTGCACTGCTCGCTCGACGACGTCTGACTGACTGATCGATCATCGCACTGGCTTCGTCCGGCTCCAACCCGGACGCCTCGCTTCAGGTCCCCCGACTGACTGCCTGACTGCTCGATCCTCGACTGACCGACTCGTTGACGTCTCTCAACTGACTGCCCCGTTCCTCCAGCTCTCCCGTCGTTTTGTAGGCTCCATCGCCATATTCAACTTGCACCGTCCCTGCACGTGGCCGGGGTGCTCGCCGCGTCCCCCTAAGTTATAAAACACGTGTGTGGTACTCTGGCGCACGTGGGTCCGGCGTTCTCCCTCGGCTCTGGTCTCGAAGTTTTTGTGCTTCGCCCTGCACGTGCTACTTGGTGGGTCCCCTGGTCGTAAACACGTGTTCGGTGCACTAGCTCTCCGCACTTGGGTCCGGCGTCGCCCATCGACTCTGGTATGGCCGTTTATTGTTCTGTTCTGCACGTGCGGGAACTCTTGGGTGGCCCCTTTGGTTCAGCGCACGTGTTGTTTTTATGCCTCCGGATATTGTGTCATTATTCTCCCCAGCACGCCCACTAAAAGCTCTCAATTTTTATTGCTGAAACTAGCCCGGGACAGACTCAGCCGCTGGCGTGGGCTCAGCGTCCCTTGGCAGCTGCGAGATGCAGCTGCATCCGCCTTTCTCCGCACGTGGTCATTCCACCGGGCNTGCTGAAACTAGCCCGGGACAGACTCAGCCGCTGGTGTGGGCTCAGCGTCCCTTGGCAGCTGCGAGATGCAGCTGCATCAGCCTTCCTCCGCACGTGGTCGTTCCGCCGGGCCGTCCTGGCACCATTCTCCCATCACGTCCGCAAAACCCTTAATCCTTATTGCGGTCGTTCGCCTGCGAGCTTCGCCAGAGCGTGTGTTCTGACGAATAAAATATAGGGACGCAGAATGCGTCAGTTTTAAAATTTAATTTGAAAAAATATATATACTATGCGTACAAATAGAGGCATATTTGTTCCGAAGCAAAAGTGATATGGGGAAAATTTAAATCTCCGATCATGGTAAATGTATATACGTAGATTTATTTATGCACAAACTGCTTGAATTATTTGTTAATTTCATCTTCCTTTTTGCGAGTGTGCCTGCTGTGTCAAACTGCAATGAACTGCATTGTGAAAAGTAGGCAGAGTGGTACAATATTGTTGCCCCATTATAAATTCCTTTCCAGAGTCGTAGTGGCATCTTACGAATTGGTAGGGCTATGTTTTCCCATTATAAATTCCTCTCCCCTGATGTCATCACAGAGCGCATATCACCAAGGCAAAGGCCGCGCATATATGCTAATGAAATAAAATTAATATTTTATCAACTTTTAATAATAACTTAACATACAAATTTCTTCCTGCAGATATCAAAAGGTGGTATTAGCATAGTTTTAATGAATATGGTAAAACAAGGGGAATAAACCTCTGTCCTGGTAAGGAGCGCAAAAATATGCTTATAAAGGAATAGTGAGAAAGTGTCCATTATCCCTGTTCATTATTTGATTCTCTTAGTTACATGAGATGCATAGTTGCGAAAATGGGGGTACTATGCTTATGAGAAGGATTAAGGTAACATGGTCCAATATCACCTCGATTGAGGTGAAGTGTTTAATATGATATGAATTTGGCAGCTA
Organism: Clitarchus hookeri; assembly: GCA_002778355.1. Lineage (NCBI taxonomy): Eukaryota > Metazoa > Arthropoda > Insecta > Phasmatodea > Phasmatidae > Clitarchus > Clitarchus hookeri. The sequence continues at coordinate 26,875 of NQII01007345.1, read as the reverse complement.
TGACTTCAAAAGAGCAAAATGATGGTCAACTATGCTTATACGAAGGCTCAAGGCATTATGGACCCTGACACATTGATCAAAGTCAGGAGTGACACATGTTACACAAATTTGATGACTATAACTTCAGTGGATGACTGTCAACTATGCTTATAACTAGACTTTGGTCATAATGGCCATGTCACACTGAATTAAGTTAGGAGCGATGCGTATATTAATCTGGTGGCTATAACTTCAGTGGATAAAAAATGGCAACAAACTATGTATATAAGAATACTTAAGCCATAATTGACCATGTCATCTTGATTGAAATCAAGAGATATGCATATGTTAAAAATTTGATGACTATAGCTCCAATGGATCATAAATAGTGGATAACTACGCGTTTAAGAAGTCTTAAGGCATAATTGATGATTCCACCATTATCAAAGTCAGGAACGAAGCCTATGATATGAATTTGGGGACTAGAGCCTAAACTGTTCGGAATTGATGGCCAACTACACTTACAAGTTTGTGGGGATCAGATATAGGCATACTGCAGTAAGGCAACCACTGTGTTGTATTCACGCCTCGGACTGGTTACATTATTAATTCAAAAATCAAAAAAATTGCATCTATACCTACTTAATTCAATATAGCACTGAACAAGTGTGAATAATCAAAGTTCATAATGCTACTTTAGCATTCGTCTTGAAAACACAGGTCCAAAAATATATAACACGTGTTATATATATTTACTAATACATTTATATGCTTATAAAATCTAATATGGCACTGGTCATAGTCGCAAAATCATATTTTCTGATGACATAGTTATATGTCCAAAAAATACAAATCTGCGGACATGACACTCNGTCATAGTCGCAAAATCATATTTTCTGATGACATAGTTATATGTCCAAAAAATACAAATCTGCGGACATGACACTCAATACACTTGTTTCTAAAAAAAAAAAAAGGATAAGAAATGAAATACATAACTTTTATTTTATAAAATTATACTTTGTGTACACTGCAGTTATGTCACAATCAAATTCTCCTTGAAAATACCAGATCGTAGACACGTTGCTAAATACNGTCATAGTCGCAAAATCATATTTTCTGATGACATAGTTATATGTCCAAAAAATACAAATCTGCGGACATGACACTCGATACACTTGTTTCTAAAAAAAAAAAAAGGATAGTAAGAAATGAAATACATAACTTTTATTTTATAAAATTATGCTTTGTGTACACTGCAGTTATGTCACAATCAAATTCTCCTTGAAAATACCAGATCGTAGACACGTTGCTAAATACATTTACAATAAATAAGTTTTTAAAAGTTACATAAAAATGAACTAAAAAAAATTTATAACTGTAATTAAAAATTATACCTCGTATAATTGAAGGTTGTGGCATCAACCTAATTCCCATTGTTAAATACAATTTTCAAGTTTAAAAGTTAGATAAATATATATATTTAATACATAACTTTTATTTATGGTCCANCATTTACAAGAAATAAGTTTTTAAAAGTTACATAAAAATGAACTAAAAAAAATTTATAACTGTAATTAAAAATTATACTTCATATAATTGAAGGTTGTGGCATCAACCTAATTCCCATTGTTAAATACAATTTTAAAGTTTAAAAGTTAGATAAATATATATATTTAATACATAACTTTTATTTATGGTCCATCTAATCCAAGATAGTGGATGGCTCCTGAATCCCCACTCCTCAAATTATTGAAAATGTTGTCACTAAGCCAAATTGAGGAGCAGCACTATTTTTAACTACATAAGGCTTTTAATGTAGCATCTCAACATTGTAGGGATGTTTTTNTTTACAATAAATAAGTTTTTAAAAGTTACATAAAAATGAACTAAAAAAAATTTATAACTGTAATTAAAAATTATACCTCGTATAATTGAAGGTTGTGGCATCAACCTAATTCCCATTGTTAAATACAATTTTCAAGTTTAAAAGTTAGATAAATATATATATTTAATACATAACTTTTATTTATGGTCCATCTAATCCAAGATAGTGGATGGCTCCTGAATCCCCACTCCTCAAATTATTGAAAATGTTGTCACTAAGCAAATTGAGGAGCAGCACTATTTTTAACTACATAAGGCTTTTAATGTAGCATCTCAACATTGTAGGGATGTTTTTNGCAAATTGAGGAGCAGCACTATTTTTAACTACATAAGGCTTTTAATGTAGCATCTCAACATTGTAGGGATGTTTTTTTAAGAGTTGTCAATATGGTGGACGTGCAACTGCAGTGGCGGGAAAACCTAAAATTAATTTACAAGAATCTTCTACTACTATGGAGGGAACATTCTAGACTTTTGAGTGAAAACTAGGATATTCAAAGGATAAACAGTATATTTTAAGGGGGAAATGGGGGATTTTGAGGGAAAAGAAGATGGGCAGAAAACAAAATGGCAGGTGGAAAGAAAATAGCAACTGGAATCAAGATGGCCAACAGCTCAAGATCAAACCTATTACAATATGGTGGAATCCAAGATGGCGGCCATCATCTAATCCCCAGCTTTTGTCCTCGGACCTACGTTTCCCTACTACTAACCTCAGTGAATAAAAGTTTGGGTGCCCATTTATTCACATTCTGGCACCATTAAATAATTTTTTTGTATGGTGGATGGGGGAGTTGAGTTAAGAGATATGGGTGGTTCTTAATGGGGCCTTGAGAACTGGTGAGGGTGAAATGAGGTGAGAATGAAGCAGCACCAGAATGCAAGGGTGGGGGGAAACGGGTGATCCCCAAGAAAACCAGACTACCAGTGGCATCACTAGCAAGATTCCCACTTGCAAAAATCTGGAGTGACCCGGCCGGGGATTGAACCAGGTACGCCTTGGTCGGAGGCAAGCAGTCTAACCTCTCAGACACTGAGGCCCCCAGGGAGGGGGAAAAAGATAATATATACCCTCCTCCCACTTCCTAGCTGTTACACCACTGCACATACCCATCTTCACCAGTTTTGTGCATCTTATTGCAGTTGCATAAAAGGAAAAATAACATTACTCATCCTCAGTTTCTAAATTGGTGAGCCACTCGCAGGCTCGCAGTAAAATGTACTGAAACCATGCCAAACATCGATGATGACTAGTTTAAACAGTAATTTTACAATCATTTCTCTGTTGTGTTTTTACATTCACATTAATTTTTAATAAAATTGTCTCACTTCTGTTGGTTGCATAAAANAATCATTTCTCTGTTGTGTTTTTACATTCACATTAATTTTTAATAAAATTGTCTCACTTCTGTTGGTTGCATAAAAACATAATTAAATGGCGTCCATGACATTGGACGTATATTTGATTGAACAGCACCTATGCACTTCATTAAAATTCNAAAACATAATTAAATGGCGTCCATGACATTGGACGTATATTTGATTGAACAGCACCTATGCACTTCATTAAAATTCTAGTTTTTTTAAATCCACTAATGTATTTAATCAAATCTTCACTTCCACCTTTTTTCTGTATCATCATCTATTCCTTTTGTACATTGACTCTGCCATTACTTCATATTCTCTCACATTTTGTTTTCAACATGTTAGTGACATTTGTTCATGCAAGGGAGTCAAAATTATATTTTTGGCCACTCCAACCTTCAATTTTAATATTTCAACCTGCCACTCAAATAGAGATTTTTACAAACAACACAAAACACTTTGGTTTTTTCCATTTGTGTATTCCGGTTTTATTGGAATCAATGAGAAACACAGTAAACCAATGCAATTGCAACACTTCAACTGAAATGCTTGGCATTCAGTCACCTGTCAATATGTTTCTGTTTGGGTAAATTTGTAATTAAATAAATATATATCTTTAGCATCAACAATTTCACAGCAATTCAATTTAAATAAGGCAACACTTGTACATTAAAATTAAATTGAAAAGTGTTAAGTACTGACATAACAAATCAAGTTTGTTTAATACAGTGTAGAAAACATGTAAAAAATACTCTGAATTCCCTCACTTTCTGAAGTTGTACAAAAAAATTGTATTCTCTGAAACCCTAAAGAAATTATCATCCACATTTCTCTCAGACACGTCATCATACCCTTCTGTGTAATCTGCATGCTTGCCATTTTCTCATACTGTTATAACAACTGGCGTTTCTTGCAGGGAGCCACAAACCAAAAATAGCTCTACAGATTGCATAATTTTATGGCCATTGTCTACATATCCTTGGCTTCTGGGTTTCAGCGGCGAATTCGGATGTTATATACCCTCGTCTCTGGCAGGCAACTTCTGATTGGCTGGCCTTGTCAGCCAATNTTCAGCGGCGAATTCGGATGTTATATACCCTCGTCTCTGGCAGGCAACTTCTGATTGGCTGGCCTTGTCAGCCAATTACAGACTTGCTTGCCCCCAATTGACTGAAGTGGTTAGCCAATCTTGGTGCGTGTGTAGACTAGAACTGTTCAATATCATGAAAATTTAATATAGATATTTTTCCAAACAACTACTCAATATTTTTGATATATCGATATCAAAATTACGACAATATCAAAACTATCAATAATACCAAAAATATTGATAATACTGAAATCATCAATACTGAAAGTATTAGATAATACCAAAAGTATTAGATAATACCAAAATAATTGATAATACTGAAATCTTTGATAATAACTACATCATTTATATTATCGTTAATATTGTAATGATGCAATAGTATTCATTTTCGGGATATACACAGTTCATTTTCTTTCGCTTTACCGGGCATCATAATTTGTTATCGGAATTTGAAATTAAAGCAGTGGGAGTTTGTTTATCAGGGCATCTGGTTGCCGTTTCGAAAGTCGTAGTTTTCAGTAAGCGTCATCATTAGATTAAAAACTTTCCGACTGCATCATCAGGTTTAGTTCTAGAAGTTTGATTATCTTCAACTGACGATGCAGTTTGAATGGCTATGCAGTTTCGGATAGCGTGGGAAGAGCGTGCGTGGCGACACACGCAATGCCTTTTTTTAGCGTGAGGAGTGGGGGTAGCCACAAAGTAATATACAGAGTGCCTATCACCCAAGAGAGAGATAACTGACAACGGCCGAACAGTCGACAACAAGCAACCAGTGCCCCAGCAGTCGACACTCGCCGAGGCCGCGTCCGACGTGACGCATAACCCCCACACCGGCAAACTAAAACTTGCTCGTTTAGTTTTCAGCCGGTGTGGGAGGTCGCGAGTTACTCTGGCAATGTAAGCTTTCAAAAATAAATAATCAATAAACGACTGTGACGCTGCTCTGTACTTTTCTGCTTATCTGTGAACCTGTTCATACTCGGCATACCTGAAGATCATATGTGACTGGTCACTGTTGCATTTTTATAATAAATAAAAGTAAATAATAATAAACTGGAACTTGACTTCATTATTTAATATTTAATTTGCACCTTTTTTTTTTAAAGAATTTCATGTTGCTACCACTGCGCCAACCAAGCAACCGAGTGGTAACTTCCAGCCGTCATCACAGACACTGCATCATTACAAATATGCCGCAGAGCTGCCGGCTATCCCCCGAAGTTGCTGTATTGGTTATGACTTCCACTGCTTCCCCACTTTTCTCGGCTACCGATGTGGTAATAGTAAAACTCTGCTGCTGAAGAAATTCCTGCAGTTCTTTCTCCAATGCAATCATTTTGTTTTATTTCATTCTCAACAGTGTCCATCCTTGTATTTAAACTGTTCACTATTTGATTTACACTGTCAGTTTTCTTGTCCACACTGTCAACTCTTGCATTTACCAACTCGCTAATGCCTTCTATTTTCCTACCAACATTTTCATTCAATGTTTATATTTTCTTGTCTACTAAATCACTTACATTAGTTATCTGGCTATTTACATTCTCGTTTTCACTCTCTAATACACCACTTATTTGGTTATTTACAGTTCTATTTACACTATCTTTCACACTACTAATTTTGTTATCAAGGCTATTAACACTTGCACTCACTTTGCTAGCTAATCCATCAATTAATGCTTGCAATGCTTTCAGTTCTGCAGACATTTTTCTAGTTAACATTCACTGCGATATTTGTACAAAACAGTTTTAATATTTCAGCCTACGACTATTACAATTAATTTATTTGTTCTAAAATCACTTATTACTTGTCTATTGCCTATCTTTATATACAATTGAATGCCTTCATCCCACTTCTGACACCAGTATTGCAAGATGTCAGAGGGGTTATCCGATTTCATGAGGGATGGAGGTATTAATAAAAATAAAATAACTAAATTTGATTTTTAATTTATTCAAACAGCTGTCATTTACAACATTAAATTATTCCTCTCCACTGTTTACTCTTGTTATTCTCAGTGTGCGCAATATTTAATGTCCATCTCAAATCTAATCCTTATCAATGTGTCTATTTTGGCTACAGTCACTTAATTCACACTCATTATTTACACATTATTGCAATCATTCCAAATGTCTGTCACTCACGCATCCAGTTCAACAGTCCCGCATGTCAGTCCCACTCTCCACTGTACCAATGCTCAAGAGTCAGCAAACTTCACTCCTACTGGTTACTTTCGCAGCCAGTCNCAGCAAACTTCACTCCTACTGGTTACTTTCGCAGCCAGTCATCGCTATGCTGGCTCGTCGCTTCGCTGTCTTACCACACCTGGCACTTAAGGTCACACAAACCTCCAAAATCTAGACTGTCAGCTCAAAGGCCAGTCGCGGCTTAAGTATAAGTGGTCCTTCTGTCCCAATCTAGAAGGTACCCCACACCCAGAATCTCACTGAGAGAGGCAAGGNGGCTTAAGTATAAGTGGTCCTTCTGTCCCAATCTAGAAGGTACCCCACACCCAGAATCTCACTGAGAGAGGCAAGGACGATGACCAGAACATTCTTTCAAAGATAACCCGAGAAATTCAATCCGCTGAATGTCAGGAGNAAAGATAACCCAAGAAATTCAATCCGCTGAATGTCAGGAGCGCACAAGTCCCAATAGACTTATCTGGCACTTGCAGTAGCTCACCTTTGTAAATCATTGCGCACTTTTTGTGTTAAAACTTTTCCCTCGGAAGCATGTAACAATATAATATACTGGTAAAAAATTAGGGTACATGTAAAAGGTAAAATTAAGAATATCCATTTGCTGGAGTTTGCTTTCTGAAAGTGTAAAAACTTGGGAGGAAAAAAATCTAACAGCTATAGTACAAATCTTGGAAGGGTTTGTTTTGTGAATTTCTCATCCAATTATTTTGATAGGATTTGTAGTCAAACTTACTGAGGCGACAAAAGTCATGGGATACCACCTAATATCGTGTCAGACCTCCTTTTGCCCGGCGAAGTGCAGCAACTCGACGTGGCATGGACTCAACAAGTCGTTGGAAGTCCCCGGCAGAAATATTGAGCCATACTGCCTCTATAGACGTCCATAATTGCGAAAGTGTTGCCGGTGCAGGAGTTTGTGCACGAACTGACTTCTCGATTATGTCCCATAAATGTTACATGGGAGTCATGTTGGGCGATCTTGGTGGCCAAATCATTCGCTGAAATTGTCCAGAATGTTTTTCAAACTAATCGCGAACAATTGTGGCTCGGTGACATGGAGCATTGTCATTCATAAAAATTCCATCATTGTTTGAGTACATGAAGTCCATGAATGACTGCAAGTGGTCTCCAAGTAGCTGAACATAACCCTTTCAAGTCAATGACCGGTTCAATTGGACCGGAGGACCCAGTCCATTCCATGTAAAAACAGCCCACACCATTTTGGAGCCACCAACAGCTTGCACAGTTCCTTGTTGACAACTTGGGTCCATGGATTCGTGGGGTATGAGCCACACTCGAACCCTACCATCAGCTCTTACCAACTGAAATAGGGTCTCATCTGACCAAGCCACGGTTTTCCAGTCATCTAGGGTCCAACCGATATGGTCACGAGCCCAGGAGAGGCGCTGTGGATCTCAGAATGTTGAATTCCCTAACCATTTCCGAAATGAAATGTCCCATGCGTCTAGCTCCAACTACAATTCCGCGTTCAAAGGCTGTTAATTCCCGTCGTGCGACCATAATCACGCCAGAAACCTTTTTACATGAATCACTTGACTACAAATGAAAGCCCAACCAATGCACTACCAATTTATACATTTTGTACGTGATACTACTACCATCTGTATATTTGCATATTGCTATCCCATGACTTTTGTCACATCTGTATAGAGCTAGATAAACCAAAATATTTCAAAATACTGACAAAATAAATAATTTTGCAAAGTCAGAAGGATCAAAAGTTTACTATGGACATCAAAATATGATCCTGATAAATGTACATCATTTAAAGTGAGTATTGTAAAAAGTGGAAAAGAGAAAATAAGTAATTTTAAGTACTTTTGTACAGACAATAAATGCTCATCAAAGGTCAAGACAACAAATATAAACATCCCAAGCAAGATTTCATTAATTTAAAAATAAAACACAAATGTTTTAGTACATTTATTAGAAATCATGTACCTAAGATTTTCCAAAAATTGTATTCACACCAGCGAAGGTAAAACAATTTTTCAATAAAATATTTCCAGGATAAAAATAAAACTGCACTGTAATCAGTTCTGCAGAAGGCGTACATTTTCCTGTGAAATGGATTTTCAACATTGTAAAAGGTTATTCTTTGTAATTAAATACACCAGAATTGTCTTTTTCTACTAACAAAATTAATTTAATTGAAAAAAAAAATATATTTTCAGTATTACAGGTTTACACAACAAACAGTGCATACTCTATAATCTAATTGCTAGCTGGCAGTCGCAATGCGTACCTTTCATGTTCAAGCCTGAAATGTCAGCATGTACCTCTCCTTGCACATTTCCCCCTTTCTTTTCTGCACAGCAAAACACCTCAATTGTCCTTCACTCTGCCTGATAACTGTGAGAGGATATGCCTCATTGGGGCTGAAACTACTTGGCTTAGGATTTCTGCACTTACTAGGAAAAATCCTTAAATATTGATGAGAATCATGGCCCAACCAAACTGGAAACATACTGAATTATTAATCAACTAGATAGAAGAAGTACTCTGTCAAAGATTATTCAAGTATTTATGATCAATCTGTGAAGTAGGTCACACATACTAAATTAAGCCAACGATCAGGGAAATTTCTATTAAATTCTTCAGTAGATAGAGTCATGTTTTATTCTACATCAACTACTTCAGGGATAAATATTAAAATACAGCATTCTAGTATTACTGAGACTGTTTAAAGTTATAAAGAAAATAAACTTTCAGCAAAATTAATTTGGTGCAGGAAGCAAGACATAATATGAACTTTCAATTTTAAGGGATGAAGAATAATATCAGATTGACAACTTCAGATTTTTTTAAATGATTTTATTTATAGTTATTGTAAAAATAAAGTCAGCACTTGTGGATAACTCATAGACAAATGTCTAATCAAAAGTTTGTGGATATTTAGTCCAAAGTCAGTTTTCAGTGAATAACAAGAGAATTGTGTTATCTGTAGCTGAAGCCAAAGTGTGAACTTACTGCAGCACCCAGCCAGCTACGTAACACCTCTCATATAACGATGGCAAAAATCAAATCATGCACAAAACACAATGATAAATTTTAAACCCATTCAGCAGATCTACCTATGCAGTTTAGGCTATGTACTTTTTTATTAATAGTTACATTTCTTTGCTACATATCATTTAGGGGATCAGTTTCAAATTTTCTTTGAAATATGATTACCACCAAGGTAAACCGGGTTCAATCCCCGGCCAGGCCACTCTCAGATTTTTGCAAGTGGGAATTGTGCCTTACGATGCCACTGGTCGGCGGGTTTTCTCGGGGATCTCCCGTTTCCCCCGCCCTTGCATTCTGGCGCTGCTCCATTCTCACCTCATTTCACCCTAATCAGCTCTCAAGACCTTACCGTTAAGAGCCACCCCAAATCACTCAACTCAAATCAAATATAATTAATTTTTAACACCATTCATTTCATTCTTTACTATTCCAATTTTTTGTTCTAAATTTCTAAATTCTTTAACAAGAGAAGAAAAAACGGAAGTAAAATACTCCATATTGTTTCCCAATTACTAATTAATTAATCAAACTGCAGAATATCCACATATCAACCAACATGAAGACTAGTAAAAGCAGAAATATCCTGAGTTCATCTTACAATCTTTGTGGTGATTGACCTCTCTTAGCTGTAGGCCTACAGTAAAGATAAGTATGTGTAGAATAACAACCATTGTGTGATGGGCATACGAATATGAAGGTACGACTAGACAACAGTCACTTGCAGTGAGTGGTTGCCGATGACTTGGCCGACACCAAAGACTGAAGAGTTGCTGTGTCAAAAGATACGTGGTCAGCACAGGCAATGTGACTTTAAAAGTAATGTAAACACATCCAAGATAGTTTACCAGCCTCNTACGGCAAGGTAAAAGATAAAGTTTTGGAATTAATCAAATCATTTGAAAAAATGGCGTTTACAACTGATATCTGGTCTGATTCTTGTTCAGGAGTATCGTTGCTGAGTTTTGCATGTCACGGTGTAACAAAAGAATTTGAAAGAAAAATTATTGTGTTAAAAGCAGAGGTAATTTAACTATGGCCGTCACACTGGTGAAAATATAGCTGTAAAACTTGAAACCGCATTGTCATTATGGGAAATACCTAAAGAAAAAGTGCAATGCATTGTTAGGGATGGTGGTACTAACATTAAAAAAGGTNTTCTACGGCAAGGTAAAAGATAAAGTTTTGGAATTAATCAAATCATTTGAAAAAATGGCGTTTACAACTGATATCTTGTCTGATTCTTGTTCAGGAGTATCGTTGCTGAGTTTTGCATGTCACGGTGTAACAAAAGAATTTGAAAGAAAAATTATTGTGTTAAAAGCAGAGGTATTTAACTATGGCCGTCAAACTGGTGAAAATATAGCTGTAAAACTTGAAACCGCGTTGTCATTATGGGAAATACCTAAAGAAAAAGTGCAATGCATTGTTAGGGATGGTGGTACTAACATTAAAAAAGGTATTTCCTTGTTATTCATTAAAGACATTGATTGTTCATCACACCAAATTCAACTGGTTGTCAGGGCACAGTATTCCGTTATTGCAGTGATTACAAAATGTAAAAAGATGGCAACTCATTTTCACCACTCAAATATTGCTCAAGATGAACTTGCAGCTCTACAAGAAAGACTCAATCAACCAAAGCTTAAGATTATACAAGAGTGTTTTACAAGATGGAATAGCAACTTTTATATGTTGGAGCACATTTTGAAAAACAAAGATTCGTTGTCTCTTTACGCTTCCACAAATAACAAAATTTCACAACTAACTTCCCAAGAGTGGATAATTGTGGACAAACTAATTACTTTGCTCAGGCCTTTTGAAGAAATTACAAAAGAACTAAGTGCAGCCAATATTTACATTATTGGCCACCTTGGAAAAGGTAATTGATGAATTTGATGTGACTGACGAATGCATCGGAAACACGATTCTTGTTCTAAAACAAGAATTAAGTCACAGATTTTCTCATTAGGAAAATGACGTATTGTTCGCTACGGCTACTTTCTTTGACCCGAGATACGAAGTGAAATTTTTCAAAAAATCTTCAACCAAAGATCAAGTTGCGAAAACTATTTTAGAATCCATTGGAAACGATGAATCAAGCCTATCTTCTTATTCAAATCCTAAGCGTACCAGAATGACTAATCATGGGATTGAAACCTCTGGATCCAGTACCTGTCTATCAGGGAAAACTACATCTTTAAGAGACACCATGAAATTGCTGTTGGATTCCAGTGAAAGTGAAGAAGGAGAAAATGAAAATCCAAACTCTATAGAAGTTTTGATTAAAAAAAACCATCAATGAATATTTAGTAGATAAAAGTGTGGAAAATTATGTAGACCCACTTACATGGTGGAAGGTGAATAATAAGAAGTACGGTATTCATTCTCCTATAACCTGGTAATATTTAGTAACACCAGCCACCAGTGTACCTAGCGAAAGAGANAGTACCTGTCTATCAGGGAAAACTACATCTTTAAGAGACACCATGAAATTGCTGTTGGATTCCAGTGAAAGTGAAGGAGAAAATGAAAATCCAAACTCTATAGAAGTTTTGATTAAAAAAAACCATCAATGAATATTTAGTAGATAAAAGTGTGGAAAATTATGTAGACCCACTTACATGGTGGAAGGTGAATAATAGGAAGTACGGTATTCATTCTCCTATAACCTGGTAATATTTAGTAACACCAGCCACCAGTGTACCTAGCGAAAGAGATTTTAGTGGGGCAGGTCTACTTTACACACCCCACCGAAATAGGCTGCAAGGAGAAAAGGCATCAAAACTTTTATTTTTGAAGTTTAATATTCCTCTACTACAATTTAATTACTAAGTGTTTTATGAAACTTACATAACTTACTTAAGTATACTTGGTAATTAAATTGTAACTTAATTACTATAATATTTTTTATAGTTTATCTATTATTACTTTGAATTCAAGATGAAATGTTAAATGGTCGTGTTAAAAATAATATAACTAGAACCAAAGTTAAAATTAACATATTAATTTGAAGAAGATTATTTTTTGTTTTAATTAAAAAGAAGAAATGTTTTCATTTCCTTTCTCAAAAAAGATATTGTTAACGGCATTTATAAGTAGTAGATTTAATGTACAATATGATTGGATACAGAAATCTCTAATAGATTTAATATTATTTAGATACCTATCAAGTTGCATTTGTGTTCTCACAAAAAATCTCATTTAAAGTGGATTATTTTAATTAAAAATGTGGTAACATATTTAGCTTCATTGTTTTGTGTTTAAGAAGTTCAAAATTTATTTTTGGGTAATTTTCTAGTTTAGGGGCTTTTCTGAAAATAAGAAAAAAAACTCCAGAAAGTGGTATATTTCGACTCTACTAATAACGTAGAACACGAATATACTAGGGGCATTAACGTACGACGAATTTCCTAACATGTACCCACCTAACCTAACAGAACCTAACTCCACGATGGGTGAATCACTATTTTACGTTTTTAAACTAACCTAGGATTGTACGGCTCTAAACTAACCTAGGATTGTAAGG
>NQII01007344.1:69954-95386 GCA_002778355.1 Clitarchus hookeri | reverse complement strand
TGGCATGGTACTGAATTTTACTTTTGCCTTCCATGTTTATTTATTGACAAAGTGCTTTATGTGCTAATCCAGACAAGGACCACTATCAGTTTGCTCTACACCATAGACAAAAACATAAAGAACAGAGAAAAGTATACATAATTACAAGCTCGCACAAATATATTGTAATGTTTAAATTGCAGAAGACGTTGTGAAAACCTAATTGAGCACTTCATAAAAATCTAAGATCAGCCAACCATATCGTAACTGGTGCAGACATCTCGCCACCAAGCTCCCTAACAAATCGCACAGTTGGTCCAAGTTTGGGGCAAACCATCCTAAAAACGTGCTTCCTAGTGGAAGAATGGTTAGTTTGCCAACCTCTAACTACGACAATTGAGGCTCAGTTCCCAGCAGGGTCACTCCGGTTACTCGTGTTTGGGGGAAACATTGTGGACATTGCCAGAGTGTTTTCTCTGGAAAATTACATTTTACTTCCCATTGCTTTCCACCATTGCTCGATCTTAGGGTCACTTTCCATTTCACCATCTTTGGAAAACAGCCCCTTAATGGGCCTCACCTCAAAAACCCATAACCTGATGTGTCTTATTCCTGTTCTAGGGTGCACATCCCACACAGGATGTATTTATTGTTAGGCCTACATTTTAATAGTATATGTGTATTATGATTACTATAACAGTTTAAAAGGATGGTGTCTACTGTCAAACCAAAATTTAAATAATACACGAAAATAGGAAACCACAAGCAAATAATAACCATAAAATAGAACAATACACAATTAAGTTTATTTTTTTGAGGGTTTATTGTCTGTTGTCGTTGTTTTAAAGTCTGTTAGGGCTGTAGTTACTTTCTAGTTATCATTCTATTCAGTGGTTATTTGTTTTTGTTGTCTGTTTTCATTAATTTCTTTGACTTATATTGACAGTTGCCACACAATCAATTTAAACTGTTGTAGGAACAACATTTATATTTATTTATTCTAAAGATTGAGGAAAATGCAAAAATATAAGCAAGCAAAACAATTTTGCTAGTATTTTTGTATATTTTTTAGGCGTCTGTAATTTTTTTAATAAACAAATGTGAGTATTTATTACGCATTGCTATATCTGTAAAGCATGTTTTTTGTGGTGGTTTGTGGTAAAACTACAGGATCTCCATGGAATTGTCCCACTCTTATGGTGCTTTAATGCAGAAATACATTTTAAAAAGACACAAAGTATCAGATAAGTATCTTCTGAATTTCAGAAATAAACATTGGTAAGATTTTAATTTAAGTACATCATAGGTAATCAAAATATTCTAAACTAGCTTATGACAGCAACTTTGTCCGCATTGAATTTGTGTTTTCGTTACAATAATTTTTAAGTAGTAAGTATGTCTTGAAATTGGAATACATTTTTTAAAATAGAGAGTGGAATGAAATGCAAGTCTAAAAATAAGAGAATTGTTTCTGATAAGTTTGAATATTTTATTTGTAATCGGACTTTTCAATATGNAAATGCAAGTCTAAAAATAAGAGAATTGTTTCTGATAAGTTTGAATATTTTATTTGTAATCGGACTTTTCAATATGTAAGTTAGGCTTTTTACAATACTTCTTTTTAAACAATGTTCTTTACCAATTTGAGTGGCACCAAAACAACCAAGTTAAGGGGTGAGCTCGTGAGCACGCCATGTAAAACTGACNGTTCTTTACCAATTTGGGTGGCACCAAAACAACCAAGTTAAGGGGTGAGCTCGTGAGCACGCCATGTAAAACTGACTTTGGGAGAAACAGTCCTGCCTTAAGTCAACTGCAAATTTGAGTGTTTGCCCCTGCGACTTATTTATCATCATCACGAAGCACGCTTTGAGGAGAAACTGCAATTTCTTGAATTCTAAAGGGAGGTCTATTGCACCACTTGTCTGGGATAGCTATCATGCTGTCTGTTTCTGGATAATCACAGTTTTCCTAGCTTGAGCAAGAGATATGAAAATTGACTGGCAGACATTTTGCTTCTCAGATGTACTCTCACATTTTTGGGGAGTTTTAGCACATTAACCAAGGGCCACAAAGAAGATCTCTTGATTTCATCAGCATGCATTCCTCTCAGCACCACTGGTAAAGTTTGGTGAAAATCTCCTGTAAGCCCACACTGTCACATCACCAATTAAATTTTTGTTATTCCTTATGTTCTACAGAATCCTATTAAAAGCTTCACTACATCTCTTGTGCACCATAATACTTTCATCCCAGACTATGAGTTTAGTACCTTTTTAATACTTTGGCAAGATTGTTCTGTTTCGAGATGTTACATATGGGGTAGCAGCTAAGGCAATGCTGCAAGTACTCCTTACTTTTACCAAAAGCAAGTTGATGAGGTAGGTTTTACCAGTGCCACCTGGAGCTCTTAGAAGACAATTTGTCCCTTGTTTGCCTCTCCAATTGTAATTTTTTGATAGTAATCTAACTTTTGCTCATCTGTTAATGAGTCCTCATTTTTACTTACAAACCTCTCTAAGGCTAGTGCATCGTAGTTAGTTTCCCTCATGTATTGTCTGTTTATGAAAGGTTGTGGCAAGCCGTATTCTTTTAGAGCATGTGCACCTAATGCTACGGCAGTTTTCTCAATTCCCAATTGGCATTTATTTGAACACCTCATCTGTTAAGTGTGTAATGTTTCTTGAGCAAAGACTCTAATGGAGTTTGCTATAAACATTAGCTCAAACTAGCTCAGTTTGAAAGCAAGATACTCTGAATTGGAAAAAGTTGGTTGATAAAAAGAACACCAAAATTAAATAAATAAAGGATGAAGCGATAAACGTTACAGTTTCTTCTACAGTATCAGCATACAAAAACATTTATAACTTGCTGCAGTAAAAACAAGATAGAAACGCAGCCTGTTAATTTTCACTTGAAAAACTTGCTCACTGCGAGGACAATGAAACTAAGAATGCGGGAGAGAGTCACTACCATCTCTCCTGGCACCCAACGACTCCTCACACCAGCAGAAATAAATTTAGTAGATTTTAAATGTCCGAAATATTAAAGAAGGTTGAAGTCACGGGCGCTGCCAGTGTGAGTTACGATGGTAACTCGCTGCTCCTCTCTGGACGAGCGCTTCTCGGCTCCTGTACTTCAGTTACTGTTGCACAACAATGGTCGTGCCTGCTCTAAATATTGATTGAAAGTTTCTTCATCTGAACACAAGGCATCACGTGGTGCGGTAATGTCTAAAAATAGCACACAAACGCGGACGTGACTCTGGAAATGTCGTATTATATTCGTGAGGCGGGTCACGTCAGCAAAATGTGACCACCTGCGCTCTCCTTATTTCATCATGTATCGCAACATGATAGCTACATTTCAAGATTACTAAGCCAATGAAAAATTGCGTTGTCATCCTACGACATCTGTTGAATGACTCAAATAAAATAATAAATTTGGAAAAACAAAAATTTATAGAATGCAAACTAATTATCACTGCCACAATATTCTAACTATTGAATGAGTAGCTATCCTTTACAAAATTTAGAAAAATTAAACAATTTGCTAATGTATTAATTACTATGTACCGCAACATTACACGTGCTCTACGTCACCTTCTACTTGTCTCTCAATCTGACATTTAAAGTCTTCTGACAGGTATTCATTGAATTTATCTCACAGACATAATGGATCTGATACTTCACAAAACATCAACATAATTGTGAAAAGCTCTCGCATCATAAACAACGATTGACAAAGCGCGGCATCTTCTAGTGCTGCATGCCAGTGTTGATCATCTTCAAGCAACCCTAAAGTCTTGCAAGCAGATTGGAAGGTAGGATGTACCACACAATTTACTATTCGTAATGCTTCAAATTATGTTTGGCTCCAGACTTCATGGAGAAGCGAACAGAGGTGGTAGCATCCTGTATTATTTGGGTGTACTATGTATACTCTACCATGTTCTTTCTTGACACCTGGCCATCCAGCAACATCCACTCCTCTTTTCCTCCTTTCAATTCTATAATTGTTCCGAATGTAGTAGGCTGGTACCTTGGCATATAGCAGGGTTTTCGCAAAGTTAACTACTTTACATAATTTGAAAAAGGACAAAAGAGTAGTTTTCAGTGGACTGACAACTTTATCGGTCAGGTTTTGTTGATTAAAATATATCCTTTGGTATTTTTCTAGATGAACAGCAAGGTGGAACACAGTGGGGAAGCGCTCATGAATCAGAATCCAGAGAAGCTGACATACTGCCTCTGAACTACTTATATACCTTCCACTTTCGTATATCTTAACTTTTCTTTTTCATTCTCTAGAGCAAAAGTAGTCTGACCAGACCCCTTATTTACATATTTGCAAACATATTTTATAGATTTCACTGAGTTACAGTATTCAACATTGTTGTGAGCGTTAAGCGCTTTTCTTTTCTGCGGCATTGCACCACGCAAACAAAACTGACTCTAGAAAAACAAACAATATCGGCTGTAAAATTAACCCTGGTCAGCAACTGCCAACTCAGCATTTGTCCTCTCTGAAATAGATAACACATGTCAGCANGGCTGTAAAATTAACCCTGGTCAGCAACTGCCAACTCAGCATTTGTCCTCTCTGAAATAGATAACACATGTCAGCACCCGCTCCTTCTAACCTCTCCCTCAACTTCCCTACATCCCGACTACCCACATGTCAAAGTCCTCACGCTTTTCACTCATTTATTTATTCAGGCTGGGGGACATAAATTGACCTGCAGGATAACGAGCAGTGGTATTCTGGGCATCTACCTCAAAATGGTACATAAAACCACCCCTAGTCGCAAATATATAAATGTAAACATAGGGCGCCAACGCACTTGTTGAGAAAAAATCAGACAATGTATAAATGAAAAATTATTTCAATTCAGTAGACAAACATCTTGCAAATAAAAGATACTCCAGAATGGTATAAGCTGTTCACGGTAAAGTGAGCACTTTTGAGGCCCTGGTTACTTTTTTTCACTCACTGGTTTATTCTAAACATTTTTGCGTGACTATTAAACATAGTGTATACTTTTCATCACAATCAAAATTTAACGTCTGAGGCAACCATGAAATATTTTTATTGGTTATTATTCCCGTAGAGATGGTTTTAAAAGTCCTCACTTTACCGTCAACAGCTTATACGTACAACCTCCGAGGCAACAGGCGAAGCGATCACGAGACCATTAGCTGAAATGAGGAAAGGTGTGGGGGTGTGTAACTCGTGCTGTCTTCGGCCGGACTTGATATGCGCGCAATGGCCNATGAGGAAAGGTGTGGGGGTGTGTAACTCGTGCTGTCTTCGGCCGGACTTGATATGCGCGCAATGGCCAGGCGAGATAACTAGGCTAGGTGTGGAGACTGCAGGGGAAGGGGTGGAGTTGTAGAGCATTTACTTCTGTTATTTCTTCACGTGTCACACGGCAGCCTTTTCTTCAGGTGCAGTGCGGCGCACTCGTTTCAAATCACAACTGCCACAGTTTTGACTGATTTTCACTTTTTTTTCATCTCATGGCATGCCAATTACAAGTAGCAACACTACAACCCATGTATTTTATTGCTGTGGACTCTTGAACAGATTTTTAATCAGTTTTTATAGCGATTTATTATATTTTTCCTGGGATTTTTGTATTTTTTCAATAATTTTTATGATTTTTGATGTTTTCTGAGAATGGCCTTGCAAAATCACTGCCTCGTTAAATCCATTACTCGTAAATTCAGGGTTCTACTGTATATATATACACATACATAAATACATATGCTTGTCGGCACATGCTAAGGCTCTGGGAGCAGAATTATTATTATTTTGTTGGTGGCGCGCTCTCTCATTTAAATTCTATGTTCCTCATCTCTCCCCTTCCTCCTCTCTCCACAGCCAACCCTACTCGCCCCTCTATTACTAGGGCGAGCGAAAACATTTCTCTGCTTTTTTTATTTCTGTGCCTTGGCATTCGCTGATGTAAGTACATATGTTAAAGTGTACATGTTGCCCAAATGTTAGGTGCGTTTGTTATCTTTATGGTGGTGAAAAACTGTTACATTTTTTTTTTGTGGTCACTGTAAGTTAATTTTTTGAGTGATGGTGGCTTTACCTATTGAAGCGAACACAAAGTGACATATCTAAGAAACTGTCCGGGGCGCAGAGGCAAAGNCATATCTAAGAAACTGTCCGGGGCGCAGAGGCAAAGACTGCTTAAAGGATAGGCAGCACATGAAGCTCGTCTGTCAAAAGTTCCAAGATTGACTATTTTCTTTACAGTTTCGTCACATACATCATCACCGGTTTTGGAACAACAGTTAACCACACCCATATGTACACCAGCAACATTTTCTGGTAACGAAAATAGTTTGACTCAGGATAAATTACTTTCACTCAACTTTGTCAACAGATTTAAACATTTAGAGAAAAAGTTTTACCAGTCAGAACAACTGCCTGATATTAAATGTGTTGAAAAGAAATTCGACAAATCCACTGTACCTTGCNAAAGTTTTACCAGTCAGAACAACTGCCTGATATTAAATGTGTTGAAAAGAAATTCGACAAATCCACTGTACCTTGCGATTCTACAAAAATATATGTTTTAAAATTTGCAAACACTAGGAACAGAATCGTACTTTGTGGAGAATGATAATCCACTGTTCTTACTTTCTAATGATTCATCTACTTGACCCGAGCCATTAACTGAATGACAAAGGGGTGAATTAATTCTTATCGGTCCTCTGCCATTCTTGAAATCTGATGATCAGTATCCTTGTAACTCTGAAAAAGTTACTTTTCGAACATTTATCAGTATTGTCGTGCAGAAAATGGCAAAAAAATTATAAAGCAGTGGTTAATTTATTCGCCAACTGGGGATGCTGTATATTGCCTACCGTGCAGTTTGTTCAATCCAAATTCAAAATCTCAATTTGGACAAAAAAAGGGCAACAGAAATTGGAAACACATCTGTGATTGAATTTGTTGTTATGAAACTTCTCCAGATCATTTTAAATACACGCAGCAATGAATCGAAGCAGAGATTAGGCGTAATGAAGACAGTTCTATCAATTGAAAGTTAATGGCACAAATTTGATCAAAAGTAGAGGGATTGCAGGAAATACTGAAGTGTATCATTGCAGTAATCTTATATTTGGCTGAAAATATCTTGCATTTCGTAGAACATCGTTGAAAGTATTTTCTAAAAACAATGGAAACTTGCTTGGGTTAGTTCAACTCTTGGGACGGTTTGACAACGTTTTGATGGAACATTTCCAGCAGATAAGGTCTTAAGAATGTTCAAATGCCGAGCGTCTCTTTTCAAAATGAGCACGTTTGCCTTCTTACAAAACAAGTGACAAAAAGCGTCACTAGGAAAATAAAATGCTCGAAGTACTTTCCTGTCATCATGGACTGCACTCCAGATGTAAGTCACAAAGAACAATCATCACTGACTATTTATTCACTATGTTTATAAAGATATAGATATTGCTGTAACTGTAACAGTTGAAGAAAGTTTCATTAGCTGTACAGTTNTATTCACTATGTTTATAAAGATATAGATATTGCTGTAACTGTAACAGTTGAAGAAAGTTTCATTAGCTGTACAGTTGTTGAGAATCCTACTGGAGAAGACTTACAAGATTGTTGTTTAGTGAAATAGAATTATGTAATATTGTCACGAATGCTGGCTGCTTCCTTCTAATCATTAGCATATCTGCAACCCACATCATAACATACATGTGTTAGGGACGTAGCTCTACTACTTGCTTGGCTATTTTTTAAGACTTCCTTTTTTCATTCCATCCCTTTACTGCAAGAGGTTTTTGTGGGATTTGCTTAGTTACTAACGACTTATCATTCTATCTTTTAAACATTAACTTATACTTAAAGGGGTGGGGACTAGATCTTAAAAATTATTTTAATTACTCAACTTCAATGTTATTTCCTATTTAATTGTTTAAGGCTTATCGTTTACACTTTGATTAGATTTATCACTTATCACATTAAGAATTACCAGAGTGTTGAGCATCAATTTATTGTTATTTTAATAAGTAAAATATTAATTAGCCACTAAAGCATTAATAAATAAAGTTGAGTGTCATAAATCTGAGTATAACTAATATGAGTGCTGCTGCCAGTGGAATCCGTATAGAATTAACTAACACACCATAGCTAAAACTGGTGTTCTACCTAAAGGGGGTCTTACATTAATCTAAACTAAACCCTCTCCTATGTTATTGTTCATCTTGTCTCATGCTGACCATGATTGCCCCTCTCCTCATCGTGAAGGGCAACACCTTCTGTGGCTGGACCGACCACACTCATTTCACCATTTACCACACTAATTTTGTCATCTCGCGTGCCCGCACCGACTTTCACGTATTTCTGTGGTGCTCACAACAATCACGGGATTAATTATCCGAGTCCTAGGCCAGGTCCGAAGAGTCTACCTAGGCTTAAACTAGCTCTGGACAGAAACCAGCACCCAAGCGTCTGCACTGGCTGGAGATTGGTCAACAACTCTCCTTCAACTCTCACTAACACCTGTTCCCGCGGCCCACGTCACACAACTGCCAGTCTGNGAGATTGGTCAACAACTCTCCTTCAACTCTCACTAACACCTGTTCCCGCGGCCCACGTCACACAACTGCCAGTCTGAATCCGGAGTGCCTGGCCAGTACCCAGCCAAGCACATGCATTTCGCAATAGGTGGGGCCGCATCGCGCCAGATANTGAATCCGGAGTGCCTGGCCAGTACCCAGCCAAGCACATGCATTTCGCAATAGGTGGGGCCGCATCGCGCCAGATAAAACTGTACGATTTGCGGAAGCCAAGCGCTGAACTCCCAGGCAGCCAATGTCCTCTGCAAATTGTCAGCTCAACATACACGTCAATGCCTTGCCTACTGTACAATTTCCGGGTCCCACATTTCCTCAGTCGCAGCAAAGAAAATACAATATAGAATAGCAACAAATCTAGAACTCAAAAATTTCAAACACGACAATATAGACTTGAATGACTGTAGAGGGCAAGTCTACAACAGGGGTGCTAATATTGCTGGTATTCATAATGGTGTTCAGACTTGTGTGTTAGAGGAATACCCTCGAGCCATATATTTTCCTTGTGGGCATAGCTTAAACCTTGTTGCTGATGAGGAAGTCATCAGTCAAATCCACATCACTTTTTGGTATTCTCCAATGTCTGTACACTATCTTCACTGGATCCACAAAGTGTTGGTGTGTTATTTGTGAGCACGGGAAGAGTCTTACAGTGAAACAAGTATGCAAGATATGTTGGAAAGCACGCNGTGTTGGTGTGTTATTTGTGAGCACGGGAAGAGTCTTACAGTGAAACAAGTATGCAAGATATGTTGGAAAGCACGCATAGATGCTGTGAGAGCAGTTCGTTATCAGTATTCCGAAATTCTGCACGCACTTACACAGTTGAGTGAAAGTGTGGATGACCCTACAACTTCGTCTGAAGTGCAGTCTCTAATCAGGCATGTGGAGGATTTTTCATTTCTNGTGTTGGTGTGTTATTTGTGAGCACGGGAAGAGTCTTACAGTGAAACAAGTATGCAAGATATGTTGGAAAGCACGCGCAGATGCTGTGAGAGCAGTTCGTTATCAGTATTCCGAAATTCTGCACGCACTTACACAGTTGAATGAAAGTGTGGATGACCCTACAACTTCGTCTGAAGTGCAGTCTCTAATCAGGCATGTGGAGGATTTTTCATTTCTNATGAAAGTGTGGATGACCCTACAACTTCGTCTGAAGTGCAGTCTCTAATCAGGCATGTGGAGGATTTTTCATTTCTTGCATTTCTGATAGTTTGGCATGACTTATTATTTGAGCTAAACTTTGCAAGAAAAACTTTCCAAGTGAAAATATCAGATATTCCGTTAACAGCAAATTAACTGAAAAAATGTGTTGAGTTTATTGAAAAATTCTGACAGAAAGGTTTCAATGATTCAGTTACAACAGCAAAGGAGATTGCTAATGTGCTAGAGATCGAGGCCATCTTTCCAAACAAACGCTGCTAAATTAAAAAAAAACTTCTGGCATGAGGGCGGTGACAGTTACCAAACGACTCCAGAGGATGAGTTCAAAAGAGACGTATTTATCCCTCTAATTGATACGTTAAACACGTCATTCAAACACCATTTCTCACAGTTCAGCTGTCACAACATGAAGTGGGGATTTTTATATGATTTAAATCACCTTCCTGAAAGATACCAGCTTAAAGTTTGCTGCAAGAGGCTGCAAGAACATCTGACAAATGGAGATGTATCAATTATTAATGGGGATGAACTTTATAGTGAGATATTTCATGTTGGGTCTATCCTCGATGAAGAGACAAAAAAGAAAAATATGTCTCCAATCAAAAGTATTGACCAAAATACCTTTTTAAAANGTCTATCCTCGATGAAGAGACAAAAAAGAAAAATATGTCTCCAATCAAAAGTATTGACCAAAATACCTTTTTAAAAATCTGTGGATCGCACTTAGTATTTTATTAACTATACTTGTGACTGTTGCTAGTGGACAGAAAAGTTTCAGCAAGTTAAAATTGATAAAAACATATCTATGGACATGCATGACAAAAGAACGGCTCACCACACTAAATGTTCTAGCAATCAAAAATTAAGAACTCGAAAATTAGATTTAACAGAAGTAATCGCAAGATATGCCAATACTAAGGCAAGACAAATTCCTTTATAGGCAAATTGATTCGTACGTTAAGATTTTGTGCTGTATATAAAATTAAGTATACATTTCTTTAAATGTTTATTTTTGGTTTTAAAAAAAAAAATTTGATATTTTTGAAGACAAACATTGTCCCATGATTATTTGTATTGATTCTGCTGTATTTTAACNGTCTATCCTCGATGAAGAGACAAAAAAGAAAAATATGTCTCCAATCAAAAGTATTGACCAAAATACCTTTTTAAAAGTCTGTGGATCGCACTTAGTATTTTATTAACTATACTTGTGACTGTTGCTAGTGGACAGAAAAGTTTCAGCAAGTTAAAATTGATAAAAACATATCTATGGACATGCATGACAAAAGAACGGCTCACCACACTGGATGTTCTAGCAATCAAAAATTAAGAACTCGAAAATTAGATTTAACAGAAGTAATCGCAAGATATGCCAATACTAAGGCAAGACAAATTCCTTTATAGGCAAATTGATTCGTACGTTAAGATTTTGTGCTGTATATAAAATTAAGTATACATTTCTTAAAAGTTTATTTTTGGTTTAAAAAAAAAAAATTTGATATTTTTGAAGACAAACATTGTCCCATGATTATTTGTATTGATTCTGCTGTATTTTAACGNAAAAAAAAAAATTTGATATTTTTGAAGACAAACATTGTCCCATGATTATTTGTATTGATTCTGCTGTATTTTAACGAGGTATATTGAAAGCTGTAAATCATGCAATTAGTTTTATGCACAAAATTTTTAAGAAATTATATTATAAAATATATAATTTCCTTTGAATTTAGTCTTAAACATAAAAAGTCAAAAAAGAAATTTAAAAAATATACAATGTTTAAGAAATATGGTTGAAAATATTTTTTCTCTTGTTGTTTTGGAGAAAATCAATTGCATTTAACCAAATTCTTTTTTTGTTGACAAAAAATTGTGCAATAGTCATAGCAATAATACAGGCAAGTAATGTCCTTGAATACAGGACAATAGTATCCTGTATTTATTGGTGATAGTGACTTGGGCGGTTTGTTTACTTGTGCCATGAAAGGGAAGAGTGAGGGGGAAGGGTGCCAAAATTAGGTCTGCCCCAGGCGCTTCTCTCTGTAGAGATGGACCGGGATATGTATGAAAAAGTTACGACAGTGCAACTAATATGAGAAANCCCCAGGCGCTTCTCTCTGTAGAGATGGACCGGGATATGTATGAAAAAGTTACGACAGTGCAACTAATATGAGAAATTAGCAAAAAGGAGTCAAGACAATGATTCAGGCTGTCAACTCGAGGGCTATATTTGTCCCATGTGGCTGCCACTTGNTTAGCAAAAAGGAGTCAAGACAATGATTCAGGCTGTCAACTCGAGGGCTATATTTGTCCCATGTGGCTGCCACTTGTTAATTTTTCTGTGTCCAACGTCGCATCACAAACTAGAGTAGGTATGACATTCTTTGTTGTTTTCAATAGTTTATAAGTCATGTTTGCTGCTTCCTTCTTTTCAACACTGCAGTATTTTGCGAAAGTCTATTTGAAAGCTCATTATCAAACTGTTCAGTGAAAAAAGGTGAGAAAGCTGCGTCAGTAATGTTAAGCTTGTCAGATTTTGGCCAAAAGAGATTTATGATGCTTTGGAAGAGATTTCAAAAATGTCTGCAGCTGATCCTGGGTTGTATCATGAAGCTTGTTGTCGGGCTGAACAGATTTTGGATTTTTAATTTCTCATCTCACTGTGTGTTTTGTATTTTATTAGTAAATGTATGCAGAAGGCAGAGATGGATCCTGCTACTGTATTTCTCTTGATGGAAGGGACCATAAAGTTTTCCTTATACAGAGAAGAAGGATAAAGCATCTGAATGCAGAAAGCTGAAGTGATGGGCACAAATTTTGGAAGTTGAAGTGGTATTTAAAACGAACTGCGAGCTGTAAAAATAGGAGGCTGTTGGATAATGAGGTACCTAAACAAGTGTGACAAACTGCAAAAAAGAGATTTCTGAAAGATTTTTTATGTCCAACTATATAAAATCCAAGTTTTAATTTTAAAAAAACACTTTCAAGCTCTTCAGTGAACACTTTCAGCTATTCAATGATCATTATTTTGTGTGAGGATTTCTCTACAATTAGAGACTTTACCTGCGATTGAATATTTTGCTCCTTATTGCAAAAATTGTAATGCACCCTGTAAGAGAGTGAAAATGCTCAGCAGAGTTGGACGAATTGCTAAATCTTAAATTCATCATTATCAAGGACAAGGTTCACTTAAGCAGGTTCTTCAGTTCAGAAACTAGAACAAGGTCCGTGACAGCGTGCTCAATGTATGGATAACTTTCAGATTCTGTTGAAAATTCCTATAACCGTGGCTTTCCTGGTCCGTGACAGCGTGCTCAATGTATGGATAACTTTCAGATTCTGTTGAAAATTCCTATAACCGTGGCTTTCCTAAACAAGTTTTTCAATATTAAAACTCATCAGATCCTCGGCTGTCCTGTGTAGTTAATTTTTCTATTTAAAATTTAAATTCCCATCTCTTGAACTTTTCACTGTTAGTTCAACAGTCAGCTGAAGCAAAGGTTTGCAAGGAGCTTTATGTTGAAATATTTAAATTCTATATCCATAATAATTTTTAAATGACTTTTTAGGCATGAAGGAATTTTGTATCACAATATTTGAATGAGTTTTACATTTTATTTGTATTGCTTGTGGACTACACTTTGTTCCTAGTTATTATTTATTGAGAATAAGTTTTCTAACAAATTGTGCTGTGTTAGATTTTAATAATATTATATGTGTAGACAGTTTTAATTAATATTGATTTTATGACAAGAAGTCAATTTATTCACTGCTGAACTTGTAGATGTTATGTCTTCCCCTAATTTTTTGACTAGAACTTGTATAACTTGTTACATAACAAGTTTTTTATTCCAGTTTTTTATTTGTTACAGGTTATAATGTAAAAGTTTTTCTTTGTGTTTTGATATCAGAAATAACACTGGGCTTGCCGCAAGACATCGGAAAACCAATATTTAACTAGTAATTTTGTGTGTTTCCTGTTTCTCTTCTGTTATTTATTTCCAGGAGTACAAGATGACACACTTTTTTTTCTAATAAATTAACATTAAAAATTATTTCCGTAAATGCTCCCTGCTGGAGGAGAGGGGAAGAACGCAGAGGTCCAGTCTTGCACAGGGTGCCATTTCACCTCAAATCTACCCTGCGAGAAGGTTGGGTGTCATTATGTACCATGCATGGCCACTTTCACTCAGGTCAGGGGAGGGCAGCTGGCTATCCCCCCTCTGACAGTTGGACTGCGTGCACAATCAGTACCATTCACCTGGCACTTTACAGACCATACTCACAAACTGCTTTGACTGATGGGCAACATAACATTTGACTACAGTCTGTACATGCTAATTTATAAAAGTTGAAGAAAAAAAACTGTGAGGCAAATCATATTAATTTTTGCCATGAAAATATTAACAGTGAAATACACAATAATGAAGTTGTTTATTATAAACATGTTCACTATAGGAATAATATAGTAATGCACCAAAATGAACTGTATTAAATACAATATAAGTAAATATAGGTACTTGTTTAAATAAAAAAAAAGGTCCCTTTTGTTTCTCATTTGCTGTAACTATAGAATACTGTATAATACTGTTAACTATCATTGCTGAGAACCGGCCGTCTTGCATAAGCAAAGCTTCAGTGGATGACCAGACAACGAGTGCGGAGAACTGGCATCTACCAAACTGACAATTGCACGGTGACACCACGCCACCTTCTGGGAACACGAAACCCTTTCATTCCTACCTCTCCTTTTCATTCTCTGTTCCTTCATGATAGCTCCCATACCTTGGGGGCAGTGTGGGAAGACAGTTTACCTACATTACAGTTCCAGCTGTCATCGTCACCACTGCATTAACCAGTACGTAGTTCTAGCAACTTCTTCCTTCTCCAACCTGCACACAAATCCAACTCAAGCAAAGAGAGAAGGTAGTGTATCCACAAGCTAGCAAGCAAGATCATAATGGCAAGACAAACACGTGACATATAATAGGGGCAAAGAANAGGTAGTGTATCCACAAGCTAGCAAGCAAGATCATAATGGCAAGACAAACACGTGACATATAATAGGGGCAAAGAATGCGAAAATACTCTTATGGCTGAGAGAAAAAGGGTGGACAGAGTCAATGGTTATTGGCTGACACTTGACGCAGGTACCGCCACTGTCGAGGACATGGTGGCTTATCTGGTCAGAGTTAATGTCCTCCAGGCACCGNGTACCGCCACTGTCGAGGACATGGTGGCTTATCTGGTCAGAGTTAATGTCCTCCAGGCACCGACTATAAGGTGCTTAGAGGTTGCGGGTATTATAATGAGGTAGACTATCACTGTTGTATTTTGAAGTACGAATATATTGTCACGTATATATTNGAGGTTGCGGGTATTATAATGAGGTAGACTATCACTGTTGTATTTTGAAGTACGAATATATTGTCACGTATATATTCACAAATACACAACATCAAAACTTTCGAGGTGCGGTACTGTCATAATTTGTTTACTCNGATATTACTGACCCGGGCGGTAGTAATCGACTGACCCCCCTCCACTCTCGAAACGGGCTTTTTATGCTGGCAAGCCCCCAGTCTTAATTGTCGGCACGTGGCGCCTTGTAGGGGTGGCAAGGAGGTGTGAGGGGGTGAGATGGAAGAGCTCCGAACAAAGCCTTCCAACACACGTGTCCTCGTATCTGAAGTTTCAGGCGGGGGGGAGGGGTAATACCTACTGTCGTCAGCGATCCTTCCGTGGTGCGTATTTTCTGAGTTAGGTGAAATACGCCCGATTATTTGGTTGATATCTCGTGAATTCCCTGTACTCCACAGATCTCGCGGCGGGCGAGAGGTGTCCGGGGGTGAAGGGGGGGAGGGGGAAGGTCTACGCTTCCGCTCCACGTGTACTGAAATTTTCCACCTGCCTGTGGTTCCACATGCCGCCTGGAAGGCGCCTAGCGAAGTGCGCGAGGCGGGGGTGGTGTGAGGGGGTGATGGATGTGAGCCAATGTCGTGCTATAATCCCTAAACCGGCACGCGACACACTGACAGGATCTCTGATTTTAGATATGCACTGCTTACAATACAGCACTCATTCAGCAACATGCAGCAACCAAATAAAGTGCAATAAACTTATTTTTTGTCCAATTTCCCTCTAAATTTCAACCCAAATTTTTTACACGTCCTCAAAAATGGGTTGTAAAAGAGAAGTGGTTGTAATAAATGTGGTTGCAACAGTCAGATTCTAGTGTGCAATGCATATCAATTACTTAATTTTGCATTTTCTAAAACTAGAGCAGTATTGTGTTAGATTTATGCATGGGAAATGATTTGCTTAAGAAGATATTGTTAAAATGTTGTAATGGTGTGTTATAGGTGAAAAAAGATGACAAGTATCCCAAATTTATATGCAAGAAATGTTATGAGCAAATGGCAAGCTGGCTTAAGTTCAAAGAATTTTGTTTTAAGACACAATCAGTACTGGAGCAGTTAACCAGCAGTTTAAATTTGGACTGCACAGGTTCTGAGAAACAGGTTAGTATTGACTCACCTAATTTTTGGTTTCAGTAATGTGCATGATGAAATGCTTTCTTCTAGCACAGGATGTTTATTGAGTCATAAAATTCCAACAAAAAAAAGTCACTAATTTTAATTTATTATAGTAAAAAATCACTTAAGTACAGATGTAATTAAATAATTGTTTTGAAAACATGCTAAAATATAGTAGAACCCATGTTTTTACTTTCCTGGGGGCAAATCCAAAATGTTGTTAATCAGGGAAAAGTGTAAATGGAAGAAAGCATTTGAACTTGTAAAAGACTTTAACAGACTGTGTTAGTGTAGGGTAATAAACAAATTCTGATACATTTTAAATTTTGTTTAGCTCAAAACATAAGTAAATTACAATTACCCTATAAGCATTATTTTATAATACACGTCAATTTTGTAAGTAGTAACGCCCCTAAAAATTTTGGTTTTAAAGCTATTCAAACATTGTGAATGGTTGTTTTTTTCACTTATATCTTTTTTTGTAAATAATAACACTTAGCCTTTGCTTAAATTTTTCCACTGAAATCTTTAGTTTTGTTTGAAACTAAATCACAGAATCTGCATTGAAAATAGCTTTCAGTTTATAATCCCACAGCAAATCTATACTAATGTCCAAAATTAAAGCAAGAAACAGACATTCGTCCTTTGCATGATCACTTTGCAATAAGATAGTATGGGGTGATTGTAAACTAGAAACAATTGAAAATACACCCATATTCTGAACAGCAGATGGCATTACTGTCCTCTTATAATCATGAAAGCGAAGATGTCAGTTTCCCTTTATTGAATGGTGTGCATAGTGTATACTGCTGTATTAATCCAATGACAGTGTTCATTGTACACACATTCAGCTAAGGTACAGAGAAAATACCTGGAAGACCTCCTGTAGTGGAGGACGATAGGAAGAATGGAAGCTGATGTAACCAGATGGCTTAATGTGCATCATTCTGTTGTCTCTCAGATGTGGCAGCCATTTTTAGCTTCCA
The DNA here is from genome assembly GCA_002778355.1 of Clitarchus hookeri. Lineage (NCBI taxonomy): Eukaryota > Metazoa > Arthropoda > Insecta > Phasmatodea > Phasmatidae > Clitarchus > Clitarchus hookeri. The sequence continues at coordinate 78,118 of NQII01007344.1, read as the reverse complement.
GAACTGCATCCCGAAAACCAAGGCAAGGATGACCAAGGGTGACAGCAGAAAGAGAGGTCCGTTATTGTACGTAGGGGCAAAATGGTACCACCACACTACTGTACAGCAGCTGGCATCTGACCCTACAGCATCCACTGGAACAGTTGTATCAATGCAAAGCTTAGGCAGANCACTACTGTACAGCAGCTGGCATCTGACCCTACAGCATCCACTGGAACAGTTGTATCAATGCAAAGCTTAGGCAGAGAGGTCTTTATTGTTGGAGACCTGCTGTATGTGTACCCCCAATGTGTGTTCACAGATGAAAAAAGCCATCAATATGTCCACCGGACAGTTGAACAGTGGGCCAACGTTTTTGTTAAAGATTAGGCCATATTCTATCTTCAGAGTGATTCTTGACAGGTTCGCATCTGGAGAGAACGTGAAACATGATTTCGGCCCTCAAACATCATTGAAAGAGACCAGGATTAAATTGGGTCAGTAATGGTGCGGATAGGCATATGAATACCTTACCATGACTTACAGGTAAACCTGCAAGGTTTAATTACTGTCAGGTATTGACGAGATCTTGGCACCTCATGTTCAGTTGTTTCTAGGTGCTATGGACCCAGACTTCATACTGATGGATGATAATGCTTTGCCTCATAAAGTATAGCTGGTTGATGTCTTCCTGGAAACTGAAGATATTGTGCGCATGGATTGGCCTGCCTGCTCTCCTGACAATGCTCTAGTAGTAGAAGAAAATTATAGTTTTGGATGGGAATAATTGCAACAAAAATTATTCTTAAGACAAAATATTTAGAAAAATGTCAGGAATAATATATGTAAAATCTGCCGTCAAACTATTTGGGGAAAATCCGCCAGATTGGAAAATGGTGGTCAAAAAACTGATTGTGGTCTTTTTCTTGGAAACCGTTGCTCTAATAAATAAAATACCTTGGTAAAAAATTGAAAATCATAGAACTCTCTACAAAAATTATTCTTGCTGTTTTTTTCTATCCTGATAGTGGTTTTTAAGATATATACAAATTTATTAAAATAAATTAGAAATAAAATTGTTTTGTATTTTCTTAACTCTTTTATATGTATGTAAAGAAGCTTCCAGATTTGGGAAAACCCCAATAATTACTTTTGATCAGCCACTGCATTGGAAAACCCAAATGATCATCAATAGTGAACCACCAGACAGTCCTTTGAAATTTTAAATAGTCCTGCTTGGAGGACTGTCAGAATGATATTCCTTGGTTACATTGGATCTCTTATGGAAAATACAGGTTTGTCAGAAATACTTCAGACTCCTTATCCTGATAATACAGTCGGGCACATTTGAGTGGAGGAGCAGTATCCCATGCTATTCGTGCCCACAACATGGTTTATTTTTCATTGAATGTAATATGACTGAAGGAAATATATATGACATAGAAATAGACGGTGTAAGACAAGAAGAAAAACTAGGCGATTTAAGAGCAATTGATGTGTGTACAACATTCTCTTGAATGAGACCACCTCTCCTGAAGAAATTATGTCATCTACTCCTTTAAAACTTATTGCAGAAAACATAGAAATCTATCTAAAGCAAGATGAAAGCAGAACAGTAAAATTTTGGCTGCAATATATGGACATGGTCTCTATTCTGAGGAAATTCATTGAAGCATAGAGAACAGGAGACGATCATGCATTTGAAGTCTTTAAGAGATATGATGCCTTACCCTGCTGCTGCTGGGCACAATCAGTACACAAAATCAACATACGTATATCTGCAGTAAATGATGGAACTGGGTAGTGAGCATCCAGATGTTTACCTGTGATTTTCAAGAAGGAAAATTTGTTGTCAGAAGAAGTAACCAATTTTGGGCAGCACTATCTCCTGATTTAGTGACTGTGCAGTCATTTATGAGAAGTTTGAAGAGTGTTGGTGGTGTGACCCATGTTCGAGGAATGACCGAAAGTCATAGCAGTCTGGATTTTATCCATTCCAGTTCGCTGTCAGGTTAACAAATCTATGCAAGATCTACTCCACTACAGAGCAGCATGGAAATGCTTCACTATTCCGCATGAGTAGAGATGCTGCTGACATCGAAACAATACTTTCATTTTTACTTGTCTGAACCATTCAGGAAAGGCAAATCGTTAATAAATATTTTTAATGGCATAACTGCATCAGACCGTGCAAATGTCGATGAAACAAAATATATTTGAAACAACATCCTAAGTAAAATGGCTGGAAATTCTGCAGACACATATACCTTTAACAAAAAAGTCAAAGCTGTCACAGTGGCATGTAAAAGGTTATAGGTTATGGAAAGGGGCCATTCTACATGGAACACAATGTACTTTTTCAGAGGTTGCTAGTTGTTATACTGTTTCATAAAATTTCTTGACCATGGTACATTACATACAAATCAATTTTCAATTCATATATTTCTTATGTAACCCAGCACTATGTCAAGGCTATCATAATATTTGAAGGCTACACTGCAGGACCATCCATCAAAGATTCTATGTACATAAGCTCACTAGAAGTTCATTTCACTCATGAAATGAATNCTACACTGCAGGACCATCCATCAAAGATTCTATGTACATAAGCTCACTAGAAGTTCATTTCACTCATGAAATGAATGCAGCTATTAATAAGGAAGTGTTCTTAAGAAACCACAAAAACAAGGAAAGATTTATACAGAACTTAAAACCAAAATNGCAGCTATTAATAAGGAAGTGTTCTTAAGAAACCACAAAAACAAGGAAAGATTTATACAGAACTTAAAACCAAAATTGATTTTACCAGAATGCCAAGTTTTGTACTCGGAAAGTGATGCTGATATCTTGCTAGCCATAACTGCAATAACTATGTCAATAAATGAAAATACATGTATTGTGGGGAATGACACATACCTGCTCATTCTTCCCTTAAGTCATTTGTTGTATAGTCTATTCATGGTTTCTTTGGATGTTGTGAAACAAACCTTTGAAGAATCACCCTAGGAGTAACATATCAACCTGTTTTTTTAAATAACTTTTATACCACAAATATAATACACTGTGATTAACTTTAAAGTATTGTGTTTTTGAATAAATGAAACTTTAACTTAGTGTCTTCTATAACTTGTAATATTTATTTTGTATTCAATACAAATTAAAAACAGTGAGAGCAGTGATGTGTTGGCAACAGCTAGTAAGAAATAGTTCACAGTTAAAATATGGTTTCAACCTAGTTTTTTGGAATGCTATTTGTAACTTAAACATTGCCTATTGAAATATTTAAGCTTTTAGGTAGAACTGATGGAAACATATTTAATTGTTACAGCTATAAATATCAGTGCAAATTATGGTGCGTAGGCCCTAGTGACATGGTGTTTTTTTCTATCTGAGGAATAAACTTGAATAGAACCTGTAAGAAGATTATCTAGAGTCCCTAGGCCACAAAATGACTTGGATATCATCACTTACCTTATGGCTGAACATAATGAACCATTAAGTCTGGAGAAAGCAATGGCAAGCCCACAAGCATCCAGATGAAAGGAAGCAATGAAGGAAGAATTCTCATCTTGCATCAGAAACGACACCTTTGAATGGCTCATCTATCAGGAGGTAAAAGTGTATTGAAAACAAAATGGATGTACAAGGTTAAGAATCTTGACCATAACAATGCACAGTAGAAGGCTAGATTGGTGGTCAAATGCTGGGAACAGATTATGAAAAAATATTTTCACCAGTCGCGAAATATTCTACACTGAGATTTCTGCTGACTCTTGTCAGTAAAACAAGATCTNTGAAAAAATATTTTCACCAGTCGCGAAATATTCTACACTGAGATTTCTGCTGACTCTTGTCAGTAAAACAAGATCTAGAGACAACACACATGGACGTCAAGACAGCCTGTCTCCACGATTACTTAAAGGAGGAGAGATAGAATGAGTGAAGAGATTTGGGCAGCATTTAACATCGAGGTCAAGGTCTTCAAAGCTAATGAGAGTAAAGCGAGGTGAGTATGGAGTAGTGCCAGAATGAAAGGGCGGGGGAAACAGGAGATTCCAGAGAAAACTTGCCGGCCATGGTATTGTCCGGCCCAATTCCCACATGCGAAAATCCAGGAGCGACCTCGCCAGGAATCGAACTCGGTTCACCTAGGTGGGAGGCAAGTAGTCTAACCACTACACCACCGTGACCCCACTTAGAGGAAAATATCTATGCGCAGTCTCCAGAACAAATGGATAAGAAACTATCTGGCAAAGTATGGCAATTAAAAAGACCTGAAACAAAGTGAGAGATGTTGGAATAGACGCATCAGTGAAGTACTCATTGATTTAGGGATGGTTCAGTCAAAAGCTGATTCATGTTTGTTCTTTAAAATCACTGGAAACAATATCATTATTGTTGCCATATATGTGGATGATGTGTTTATATTCACCAATGAACCCATATTGAAGAAACTTGTGCAAGGAAAGCTCAAGACACAATTCCACATGAAGGATCATGGTCCTATCAAGAACTGTCTAGGAATGAAAGTCACAAGGGATCTGATCAAGGGGAAGCTGTATATCAACCAGTCACACTACATTAAGAAAATGCTGGAAAAGTTTGGGATTACAGATTGCTGACCCNATGAGAGTAAAGCGAGGTGAGTATGGAGTAGTGCCAGAATGAAAGGGCGGGGGAAACAGGAGATTCCAGAGAAAACCTGCCGGCCATGGTATTGTCCAGCCCAATTCCCACATGCGAAAATCCAGGAGCGACCCCGCCAGGAATCGAACTCGGTTCACCTAGGTGGGAGGCAAGTAGTCTAACCACTACACCACCGTGACCCCACTTAGAGGAAAATATCTATGCGCAGTCTCCAGAACAAATGGATAAGAAATTATCTGGCAAAGTATGGCAATTAAAAAGACCTGAAACAAAGTGAGAGATGTTGGAATAGACGCATCAGTGAAGTACTCATTGATTTAGGGATGGTTCAGTCAAAAGCTGATTCATGTTTGTTCTTTAAAATCACTGGAAACAAGATCATTATTGTTGCCATATATGTGGATGATGTGTTTATATTCACCAATGAACCCATATTGAAGAAACTTGTGCAAGGAAAGCTCAAGACACAATTCAACATGAAGGATCATGGTCCTATCAAGAACTGTCTGGGAATGAAAGTCACAAGGGATCTGATCAAGGAGAAGCTGTATATCAACCAGTCACACTACATTAAGAAAATGCTGGAAAAGTTTGGGATGACAGATTGCTGACCCATTTCGACCCGAATGGAAATTTGTGTGAAGCTGCGAGTGTTATCTAATGAAGAAATGTGTGGTGAGACAGTGCCTTATCAGCAAGCTGTAGGTAGTTTATTACACAAACTTTGAGACCAGACATTTTGTATGCAGAAAATTGCATAAGTGCATATAAAAACTGTCCGAAATGGTGCCATTGGGTTACTAAGAGAATATTGTGATATCTCAAAGGTACCATGCACCAATTCTGTCAATCAAGGAACAACAGTTCTAAATGTATAGACATGCTACAACATTTTGTCAGATAAAACGTTCAAAGTAAAGAAATTGTGTTAGTTGTCCACTGGGAAAATGATCTCAGATGTACTGACCAAGTCTCTATCTAAAGTTAACCGTGAGAACTGTGTAAAGTCTTTGGCATTTGTATAATGTGATTGTTCACTATAATGTTTATTTACAGTGCTTTATGTTATATTAATTAAAGTTTTGTTTATGTATCCTCAGGATTAATATTAGGGTTTAAGTAAAACATGTGAGACAATGACANTATATTAATTAAAGTTTTGTTTATGTATCCTCAGGATTAATATTAGGGTTTAAGTAAAACATGTGAGACAATGACAGGGGAAGTGGTGTACAAAGTTAATTATTGTCAGTTTGGTACATTCTGTTTTGCTCAAGATGGCAACCTAAGTCAGCATGGTTGGTATTATTGAAACAGCTGTTATCAAGCCATGACACTTTTTTCCTTTATCACATTTTATGAGCCCAACAGGCAGAAATAAATACTGAAGCAGGGATTTTGAAATTGTTCTAGTAAACTGCAACCCAGCTATAGTCTGAGACATGAGTACAAGTGTATTAATTTAATGGGTGGGTTCAGTGGTATTAAATATGTTAGTTGAAGGTACAGACTTCCTGCTGTGATGAGAGGATGTCACCTACTCCTCATGACTGTGGTGGCCAGGGGGTTAGCCTCACTATCCATTAATAAACTTTATTGCTTGAGTGCTTGTAATTTTTATATATTGACTAAATATATTGTTTTTCTTGTTCACTTATATTCCTTCTCTGCGCTACTGTTATAAAACTTTGTGTGACTACCAACTTCTATGAATGACATACCCTACTCATCTCTAGCTACCGGTCCTTATCATATCTGATGTGCATTTCCATTGTCTGGTATTGTTGCTCTAGATTCTGGTTTTTTTTTATTCAGTTTTTGTACATTTTATTTTCTCAGTCATGCTTTTTGCTGTAGACTTGTCAACTGTAAGTGATAATTCTTTTCAAATTAGTGTAATAGGTAGACAGTGTGAACACTTCGTTATTTTTGGCATTAAAAAAATTGTCGTCAGAATTTTTAAATAATTTCACAATTTCTGTTTGTAATGTCACATACAGTTTTTGTATCACTATATGTTGAATAACTCTTCTTAAGTTCATTTGTCCTCTCAGCATGTAGGTTCTTGTAGGTATAATTCTTGTGCTGGTGTACATGCATCAGAGGGTGTAAGATAGTCCTATTGACCTGTATATGGTAATAATTGTGACCCTTATACACCTAATAAAGTCTTTAAAAAAGAAGAAATGTCAATATGTATTATTTTTTATTCTAAACTTATTTTTGTTTTTCAAGGAAGGAAATTTGTCCACCAGTTCACCTGTAGAATATGCTCAAGAAAAAAGGAAAATTATTTCAAGAAGTACGCAAACAGTGCCAATGGCTGAACTAATACTTGGTAAAGGACCTCTTGTCAATGAGCCTAGAATGGCACAGCAAAACAAGGAAAATGATTTGATATGTCAGAAGTTAAAAAGAAGACAGCTGGTCGTGCATAAGAAAAGAACATCATGTGACATGAAAATACGTGGAGTCAGGGAAATCCCTTCCAGTAAACGTAAGTTAAACAGAGGTAAGAATTGTATAGGAATAGAATCCTCCTCTTGTTCTTCTACCATTCCAAGCTCCCAAGGAGTCACACAAAATAAAGTTGCAAACATAATGAAACAACTTCATTTCAGTGGCCTCAAACCAGGCTGTCACTTGACTGTTGCTGATAAGAAATATTTAATAGTTGGTAAAAAATCTGGTTCCAAAAGTGGTGTTGGCTTGTATACAAAGCAACAATTTTGCTCTGAAACAGGTGCTAAACATATCTGTAAAACTTAACGTACAACATAGCAGTATTATTTTGTCTGAGCTACAGTACGGTATTGTCAGATCGGATGAAAATAAGATGCAGTTTTCACCATTCGAAAATATTTTTGATGTACTTTAAATGTGAAATGAATGTCAAGGTGTGTACCATTGGGGCACATTTTTATATATAAGTACTAATTTTTTAGTAACTGTTAGTATGAAAACTGATTACAAATAAGATGCATTTTATATTAGTATTTTTTTTACATGTTAATTTTATGTTTTAATGTTATTTGTGAGGTATGGTAGTGACTTTAGAAGTAGTGGTAACTTTTGAACTGCATTATGATGCACATGTTTTATGTGAATGTTAGCTGGAAGTAGTAGTTCCATAAATTAATGTATTATTATGTCGTGACTTGTATCATCAGTGGCTACAGGTGAGAACTTAATTGATAAATTAAAAATAATGTTAGATTAAAAATGTGTTTTAACTTTTTATAAAGGTGGTTCACGATAAAGTGAGCACTCTTTGAAATCAACCTTTAAAAAAATAACAGTCCGTAACAGAGCATATTTCAATGTAAGCAATGACCACAGTACTCACAGTTAAGTTGGCAGCGAACTTCTAAGAAGTAGTTCCATGTTTTAACATGTTACACTAGTCATAAAGTTAAGAAAATTTTGTCATGAGCAATTCAGTTTCTTTTTGTTGTATGCAAATAAGAATAAAATTTAGCATAGTTATTTTTTTATAATTCTTTCACAACATCGCCTGGCTGATGCAACATTCAAGATT
>NQII01007344.1:30307-69701 GCA_002778355.1 Clitarchus hookeri | reverse complement strand
TTTCACGACCAATGTGATTTCAGTGGCAGTTTGGAACTCCTGAAATAATGTATTCATTAATGTAATAAATAAAACATTTTATACATGTTCTGTGTGAAGTGTTATTTTTGTTATTGCTTTCTGCTGTTATCTCAGTGTAGTTTCTTGTCACAGAAATGCTTAGAAATTCATATAATATGCTGACCTGGAAAATGTAAAACTTCATGCAATTTAAGTCTGTATAAATTTTGAACCTCGAATAAACTTGAAGAAACTGTGCAAATGTATTTTGTTATATTTGTGATCTGTATTAAAATTCTGAAAACTTAAGTAAATGTGTGTGTGTTAATTAGTATTTACGCGATTCTCAGTTTATGAGTTAACCTTGGCATGTATTTCACTGGTTTTAAAACAATGTCGTAAAAATGTTTTTACCCCACATGAAAGATTCTTTTAGTGTTATGAATACATTACAACAGTATTACGTTTGTCGGAACGATTTAATTTGTATGAGCCAATATATCAAACAGTAAGTACTGACTTTCATTCACAATTAGACTAAGTAATTTGAGCGAGTTCTTCAAAATCCTTGGTATTATAAACTATGAAGGAAAGAAAAAAGTTATTAACTTTTTGTTAAATTTGGTAAATGAGTAGTGCTAGTCATTTTAAGCGTGAAATGATGCAAAATTTTAATACTGGCAATAACAGCAGGTACACACTCAAAAAAATTACAAATTCAATTCTCCTTTAAAGTTGTATCAGGAAACCAACATGGTAGGTTATCACAAATTATTGGCAGTGTAATTAATTCAAGCCTGTGTAATTAATAGTGCAAAAGGTTCTACCACCGTTTTGTTTTCATACAAAATTGTGGCATGTATAAAAAGGAATGTATGCATGTTTTCATTTTGTCATCTAACACATTTAATGTGAGGATGACAAGAAGCCAGAGTCTCTCATAACTCATTTGTGTGTGTTGAGCAGGTTAGAGGGAGGGAGGGAGGGAGTAAACTAAAGCAGGTGAACACCTTCACCAAAACGTCCCTAATTCTGGCTCTCATTTTATACATTACCTTGCTCTTACCGCACGTACAGTCAGCCACAGTGATTCTTCTAAATTATTTTGGTTACTATGGTGAGTAGATGATGTAAATAATGCTTAAAAAAAATTTAGGATTAATGTCATAATAATTGTGTACAGAAACTTTGCCACCTGCAGTATAAAAAAATAAGTTATGTCTTGTTAGATTGCCAGAGGTTATTGATAATATTTTGGATTTATATTGCAATTTTAAAAATAATACTTAATTTGCATCACAACTATAATGTAATTTTAAGAATGCTATGTGAATTGTATCAAAACTGCAAATCATAATTTTGAAAATAATTTATTCACTGTATCACAGTGTACAGCTCATAGGTTTTGAAATTGAGCAAAAACAGTAATTTGCGACTGCAGTTGTTTTGTTATTTAAATGCTTTTCCACAACACCATATCATTTGAAAATAAAGGTTAAATAAAGAGATTTCTAACCCCTTTTAAAATACCCTGAATGGTACAATTGCCTGACCTTAAGCGATAGAAGAGAAGCCAAAAGCAGAATTCAACTTACTGATGTTTACATCAGCGACACCAATATTTTTGATAGCAATGGTATTGGCGTGAAATAACTCAAGAGATGTACAATACCAGATTTTGACTTTTGATAAGTTATTTCATGTTAAATGAATTTTTTCTGTTACATTTACACTGCAGTAATTGAATTCAAGCACCCAGCAACCATGGGAGCCATTGTAGGAGCTAAGGTAAGACATTGTGCGGCTGTCTCAACTATCTCTGGAAGGGTGCTCCGAGGAGGTGCACGACATCATTGCAATCAGCTTCTTCATTGATGCCATCGCCGACACAGAGGTATAGCAAGTAGTACGTTTGGCTGCACGACACCCTGGCTCGAGCACTGGAGGTGGAGTCAGCAAGACAGTGAGCCGCACGCCGACATCCGGTACAGGCAGTGATGCTGAACAAAGAAGACAAAGACAGAATAGCGAAGACACTGAAGAGTTGCAGACGACTATGAGGGAGATTGCTTCCAGGGTCCGTGCAACAGAGCCTTGCCGCCCCCTACCCAAATGGTAGGAGTGTTGGTCATGTGAACAGCTGGGGCCTGAGAGCCTACTGCCCACAACAACAGTAACAGCAGCAGCAGCGAGAAAAGACGCAGAGAGACAGGTGAGAATAGAGCACATTCAGAAAACTTATAAACACCAATCTTAAGGGGTGAAGGTTGATGACTGCTGGAGTGAAGGCCCCATTATTCTTACATGTACGGTCAATGAAACAGGATTGAGATACAATACTGTTGGAGGGGAGCCTGAATGATGTTCCTGGCCAGATGGTCGTCGACACTGGGGCGACCATAACAATAGCAATACCAGATATCCTCGGGCGTTCCCCCCAGCGATCGCCCGACGACACCATGGAATGATGCTATTTGACTACAGTAACAGGTGAGACGATACCAATTATACGAAAGAGGAAGGTTATTTTTGTTGAGACAAACTGTCACTCAGTTGTATAGTCTTAAGTACATTTGTCTATGCTTATACCTCTTTGTTTTGTTGTTGTTCCTTGCCTGTGTTTTGTTATAATGAGTTCTAGTGTGCTTTTTGTCTTTTGTGATTACAGTTTCTTTCTAATGTGCTTAACGTGTTGTTATTTCTACAAACCTTCAATAGGTTATGGGCCCAGAATACGTGGACTGTGCGTGTTGTAGAAATTAGCCTGATTGTGTTAGATTTCACCATGAGTGCAACATACGACTTCAAGGCACAGGTGGAGAAACTGGAAGGACAAAACAACTGGACCAGGTGGAAGAGGCAGATTAATTTATTACTGAGACACCATAAGGTGTTGGATGTTGTGTCAGGTGAGTTGAAGCTTGATGATGATAGAAATAAGGATAGCTTTGAGACCAAAGACTCACTGGCTCAACTGATTCTGATCAGTAGTTTAAATGCCACAAATGAAGAAATAACCTCTTCGTGTTCCACTTCAAAGGAGATTTGGGACAAATTAGTTTCAACTTACGAACAGAGCTCTAGTCAGAGGGTAGACAGACTATTGGAATGTTTCTTTTCAAATGAAGCAGTATGCGAAAGAATTGTGACCCATGTTGCACGCCTTCAGCGAAATTTTAATGAATTAAATGTTGAGTTGAAAAATCTTGCGAAATCTGAACTTCCAGAGTTGATTTTGATGGGTCGAATCATGTCTACCTTGCCTCCTCCTTACTTTGAATTTAAAAGTGTATGGGAGAGTGTTCCCATTGAGAGCAGAACCTTGAATAGTCTGACTGAGCGTCTTAGACTAATTGAAATGAGGTTACCAAATAAAACTGATTGTAGTGATGAAACTGCTCTTCTTGCCAAAAGCCAAGCAAGTAGCTGTCTCTAAAGTTAGTGAACCTAAAAAAAAGAGTTTCAAGTGCTTTAAATGTAATGGTGACAACCATATTGCTAGAAATTGTCCTACCCAAAAGCGATCTCAGGAAAATGAAGATTCTGGCTTATCTAAAGGACAAGCATTTATCTGTAGCAATAAGAAACAATTTTTAAATAAAAATGTTTGGGTTGTGGATACAGGTGCCACTGAACACATGACCAGTTCTAAGGAGAATTTTGAGACATTTTAAAGTTTTCATGTTCCTAAATATATTCAAGTTGGAAACCAAGATATCATCATGGCTTATGGACAAGGTGATATTCTTGTTGATATGAAGATTAATGGCAGATGGGAGCTAAATCATTTAAAGGACGTTTGGTATGTCCCTGATGTCAGTCATCACCTATTTTCTGTCAGTCGTGCCTTAGATAAAGGATTCCAATTTCATGCTGATAAAAGTGGCTGTAAGTTTAATAAAGAACGGAAAACCTTCTTGATTGGCCGAAGAACATCTGAAGGGCTTTATGCTTTAGACATGAAAATCCATGTACTGAAGAGGACTGCAGCTGTCCTTTTGTCATCGTCTGGGGAAACACTTCAACTTTGGCATGAGAGACTTTGCCATCAGAATAAGAGACATGTGAGAAGTGTTTTGAAACAGATGGGAATAGATGTGAAGGTGAATGAGGAATTGTGTGAGGGATGTATCTATGGCAAACAGCATCGTGACCCCTTTCACGAGCGGACAGATCGACCTTCTGAGTGCGGGAAATGGATACATAGTGACATTTGCGGACCCTTTCAAGAAGAATCATTAGCTGGCTCTCGATACCTTCTTTGTTTTAAAGATGATTATTCTAAATTTAGGAGAGTTTTCTTCTTAAAACGTAAATCAGAAGTAAGTGGATGCTTTTCCACATTTATTAATGAAGCCAAAGCAGCTGGACACACGATAAAGGAATTATTCTGTGATGGTGGAGGCGAATATATTAATGCCGAAATGAAGAAGCTATTTCAAGACAATGGGATTGGTGTTCGTCAAACTATTCCGTACACACCTCAGCAGAATGGCGCCTCGGAGCGTGAAAATCGTACCCTTGTTGAGGCTGCTAGATCCATGATTCACGCCAAGAATTTGCCCTTAAAGCTGTGGGCTGAAGCAGTTAATACAGCGGTTTTTGTGTTGAACAGAACAGGACCCACTGGTCAGGGCACACGGTCACCTATAGAACTGTGGACAGAAAGTAAACCTCCTAGGATGGATTACTTTAAAAATTTTGGAAGCAAATGCTATGCGCATATAGTCAAAAACAAGCGACAAAAGTTAGACAAGAAAAGCACACAGTGTCTTTTTGTGGGATATACAGGTGATCATAATGGTTATCGCTTGTGGAATTTTACTGATGGCTCCATAATTTTGTCAAGAGATGTAATCTTTGAAAAAGAATCCCCACTGGTAAAATTTGTGAAATGTGATGTGCTAGATGATGTTTCAGGGAGTCAAGGTGATGAGCCATCATCTGACGTTGGAACAGCAAGACCTGTTATTTCACTGTCTCCACTTGAAGATAATGATCTTGCCCAGGTGGAAATTAGAGGAGAGGCTACAGACAGTCCTCGAAGGAGCTCTCGGGTGTAACCAGCCCCACCATTTTTGACAAATAATTATGTTTTGATAGCCGATAAAGAAATTAATTTTTCTGATGTTCTTAAGTCTAAAGAAAAGCATTTATGGAGACAAGCCATGGAAAGGGAGCTGGGTTCATTGGCCGAAAATAACACGTGGAGTTTGGTAGAGTTACCAATGGATAAAAAGGTTGTGTCTAATCGTTGGGTGCTGAAGATCAAAAGAAAACCTAATGGTGAAGTTGACCGATACAAGGCTCGCCTCGTGGCTCGAGGATATACCCAGGAAGCTGGGGTTGACTTCAACCAAACTTTTAGTCCTGTGGCACGTTATGACACCGTGAGAGCATTGCTAAGTGTTGCAGCTGCTGAAAGGTGCGAACTTGCACAGTTTGACGTCGAAACAGCATTCCTTTATGGAACATTGCAGGAAGAAGTTTATATGCATCAGCCTATTGGTTTTGAAGATGGAAGCGGTCGAGTTTGCAAACTGAATAGAAGTCTATATGGACTTAAACAGTCACCTCGCTGCTGGAATAAATGTTTTGAGAATTTTATGTCTGCTCAGCAATTGCATCAAAGCCAAGCTTATTCCGCTCCTTTTTATCAAGAAATGCAAAAATGGTCGAAAACTTATGGTGGCCATATATGTGGATGATGGACTCTTGGTGGGTNTTATGTTTTGATAGCCGATAAAGAAATTAATTTTTCTGATGTTCTTAAGTCTAAAGAAAAGCATTTATGGAGACAAACCATGGAAAGGGAGCTGGGTTCATTCCGGCTTTTATTGTGCACCTCAAACCATCTCAATGGTTTCCTATTTTTCCTTGTGTCTAATTGTTGGGTGCTGAATATCAAAAGAAAACCCAATGGTGAAGTTGACCGATACAAGGCTCGCCTCGTGGCTCGAGGATATACCCAGGAGGCAGGGGTTGACTTCAGCCAAACTTTTAGCCCTGTGGCACGTTATGACACCGTGAGAGCACTGATAAGTGTTGCCACTGCTGAAAGGTGCGAACTTGCACAGTTTGACGTCGAAACAGCATTCCTTTATGGAACGTTGCAGGAAGAAGTTTATATTCATCAGCCTATTGGTTTTGAAGATGGAAGCGGTCGAGTTTGCAAACTTAATATAAGTCTATATGGACTTAAACAGTCACCTCGCTGCTGGAATAAATGTTTTGAGAATTTTATGTCTGCTCAGCAATNATAAGTCTATATGGACTTAAACAGTCACCTCGCTGCTGGAATAAATGTTTTGAGAATTTTATGTCTGCTCAGCAATCGCATCAAAGCCAAGCTGATCCCTGTCTTTTTTATCAAGAAGTGCAAAAATGGTCTAAAACTTATGGTGGCCATATATGTGGATGATGGACTCTTGATGGGTGACGAACCTGACATTAATGAATTTTTATCTGCGTTAAAAGAAGAAAAATTTTAATGATGGCCGTCTGAACAAAGCTTTTTGGGATTGCAGATTGAAAAGAGAAAGGATGGGAGTTTATTTATTCATCAGGAATCATACACCAAAAAATAAGAAAGCTAAAAGTTATACTGACTCAGAGTAGGCCAAAGATGCGAGAGTGAGAGAAGATCCCTTGTTGAGCCAGATGTTCCCCTGGAAGGGAGAGCTCCCTATCGTAAAGCTATTGGGAGCTTACTGTATCTGGCCATCTGTTGAGCGGGCCTGGACTGTATACGACATTCGTAAAACAGTGAGGTTCTTGACTGTCCGAAGGAGTCTGATTGTATTGGAGTGAAGGGAGTACTCAGATATCTTGCGGGCACCAAGAACCATGGTTTGCTTTACAATAGTAATGTGGTGAAAGGATTGAAGTGTTACTCTGACTCTCTAAAACGACCACTAACACTCAGGGCAGCTAGTTCTAGACGAGTAGTGATTACTTTTGCTGGAACAGCTATATCCTGGCTGAGTCGAAAACAAGTAACTACAGCTCTTAGTACAACAGAGGCCGAGTATATTGCTGTGAGTGAGGCAGTTAAGGAGATTGTTTGGATTGCTCGCCTGTTTAGGGAGATTTCAGACATCGGGCGGCCACCAACCTTATTTGTGGATAACCAAAGCGCTATACGTTTGATGAGGAACCCTGAATTCCATAGACGGACGAAACATATTGACGTGCGGTTCCACTTTGTCAGAGAAAAACTTGCGAATGGGGAGTTCATTCTTGAGCATGTCCCTTCTGGAGAGCAACTGGCGGACGTCTTCACGAAGAGTCTACCTCGACCATCTTTTGTGAGGGTCCTTGGGTCACTTGGAGTGTTGTGTTTGGGGGGAAGTGTTGAGACAAACTGTCACTCAGTTGTATAGTCTTAAGTTCATTTGTCTATGCTTATACCTCTTTGTTTTGTTGTTCCTTGCCTTGTTTTTGTTATGATAACGAGTTCTAGTGTGCTTTTTGTCTTTTGTGATTACAGTTTCTTTCTAATGTGCTTAACGTGTTGTTATTTCTACAAACCTTCAATAATTTTGAAGCTTGGTGACCTTAGCATAACAGCACGATGTTTACATAGCAGAGATAGAGGATGAATGTCTTTTGGGGCTTGATGTACTACATATGCTGGGGTGCTGTATTGATACTCAACTTGGTGTGCTACGGGTCGTCAGTACAGAGTTGGTGGTGTCAGCAGGGCATGATGTGTCCTCCCCAATTAGCTGCTCAGTAGTATGTGGTCAANAAGAGTCTACCTCGACCATCTTTTGTGAGGGTCCTTGGGTCACTTGGAGTGTTGTGTTTGGGGGGAAGTGTTGAGACAAACTGTCACTCAGTTGTATAGTCTTAAGTTCATTTGTCTATGCTTATACCTCTTTGTTTTGTTGTTCCTTGCCTTTGTTTTGTTATGATAACGAGTTCTAGTGTGCTTTTTGTCTTTTGTGATTACAGTTTCTTTATAATGTGCTTAACGTGTTGTTATTTCTACAAACCTTCAATAATTTTGAAGCTTGGTGACCTTAGCATAAGAGCACGATGTTTACATAGCAGAGATAGAGGATGAATGTCTTTTGGGGCTTGATGTACTACATATGCTGGGGTGCTGTATTGATACTCAACTTTGTGTGCTACGGGTAGTCAGTACAGAGTTGGTGGTGTCAGCAGGGCATGATGTGTCCTCCCCAATTAGCTGCTCAGTAGTATGTGGTCAACCCACTGTGCTGCCTGCTTCTAATGAAATTGTCATACCAGGCAAATGTCAAGGAAAGTTCGTCAGATTTTTGGGTCTAATTGAGCCAGCAGAGAGGGTTGGCATCCTGCCAGATAAAGTCTTTGTAGCAAGGACTTTGGTCTCTTATAATTCTGGCCGTTTTTCAGTTAGAATGATAAATTTGTCTGATAGTGCCTTTCGTCTTGAGGAGGGGATCATGAACATGATAGGTGTTTGCAAGCAGGTTCCACAGGTACCTCCAAATGTTCCAGAAGATTCTAAAGTAAAACAAATAGAATTTAATTTACCAGAAGTACTGGGGGAACTAATAGTAAGAACAAATGAAAATCTTAACTGGCGACAGGAGAAGGCTGTATCTGAATTACTGCAGAGAAATAGGGAGATACAGGAGATGCCAAGCCCATTAAGCAGCCACCACCACGACTGCCACTAGCTTCGCATGAGGCAGTTGAGGGAATTGTGAAGGAAATGAAGGATCTACATGTGATAGAACTATCAGTTAGTCCATGGTCATCCCCCATAGTTCTTGTTATAAAAGAAAGATGGCTCTCTGAGGTTTTGTGTAGATTATCGCCAGCTTAATAATGTGAGAAAGAAAGACTTGTCCGTTTCCAAGGATAGATGACACATTAAACAGCCTAGCTGGTTCGCAATGGTTTTCTACTTTGGACATGAAGGGTGGGTACTGGCAGTGCAAGGTGGCCATAGAGGACGAAGAGAAGACTGCATTTTGTGTCCAAGGGAAAGGAACCTGCCAGTTCAAAGTTATGCCTTTTGGGTTACGTAATGCCCTTGCCACTTTCGAATGTCTGATGGAAGAAGTTTTGCCTNGAAGGAAATGAAGGATCTACATGTGATAGAACTATCAGTTAGTCCATGGTCATCCCCCATAGTTCTTGTTATAAAATAAAGATGGCTCTCCGAGGTTTTGTGTAGATTATCGCCAGCTTAATAATGTGAGAAAGAAAGACTTGTCCGTCTCCAAGGATAGATGAGACATTAAACAGCCTAGCTGGTTCGCAATGGTTTTCTACTTTGGACATGAAGGGTGGGTACTGGCAGTGCAAGGTGGCCATAGAGGACGAAGAGAAGACTGCATTTTGTGTCCAAGGGAAAGGAACCTGGNAGGGTGGGTACTGGCAGTGCAAGGTGGCCATAGAGGACGAAGAGAAGACTGCATTTTGTGTCCAAGGGAAAGGAACCTGGCAGTTCAAAGTTATGCCTTTTGGGTTACGTAATGCCCTTGCCACTTTCGAATGTCTGATGGAAGAAGTTTTGCCTTTAGTAATATGTCAGGTTTATCTAGATGGCATTGTTGTGACAGGGAGGACATTTCAAGAGCACCTATCACGCTTTGATTTTCCGGAAAGTGGCCGCAGCCAACTTGAAACTGGTTCCTAAGAAGTGCCACCTGTTCCAAAAGAAAATAAATTTCGTGGGACATGTAGTGTAAGCCCTTGGAATCGAAACAGACCCCGAGAAGACCAAAGCAATAAGAAATTGTCTGACACCAACTGACAAAACTGAAATGCGGAGTTTTCTGGGATTATGACCCTATTACCGTTGATTTGTACCTTGGTTCGCCACAATCGCCAAGCCAATATATAAACTTACTGAGGTAAAAAGGAGATTTCATTGGACCACTGAGTGTGAAAATGCTTTTAGTAAACTAAAGAAAATTCTGATATCTCCATCAGTCCTGGGTATCCTGAAAAGTGAGGGTGTATTCATTTTGGACATTGCTGCTAGTGATGTAGGCATTGGAGCTGTGTTATCTCAGGTTCAAGATGGGAAGGAAAGACAACTAGAATACTTCAGTAAGGTATTGCATAAGCCTGAGGAAAATTAGTGCGTCACACGCAGGGAGCTTCTGGCCATGGTGAAGGAAATTTCACACTTCCACCCCTACATTTATGGTTGACATTTTATTCTAAGAACCGACCATGCTTCATTACACTGGCTACTAAATTTCAAGATCCCCAAAGGTCAAATAGCCTGGTGGATACAGCACAGATCTGGATGCCTTCACAGCAATGCCGGCACAATATCTAGCAGGCCATGTGAGCCATTTTGTCATCATTGCAATTGCTAAGAAGAAAAGAGTGGTGAATCACTGAAGGTACGGAGGATNATGCCGACACAATATCTAGCAAGCCATGTGAGCCATTTTGTCATCATTGCAATTGCTAAGAAGAAAAGAGTGGTGAAGTACGGAGGACNTCACTGAAGGTACGGAGGATAAGAATTCAAGGTTCTTTTTCTTGTGATGGGTCACCTACCTGGAGTGATGAGGGTATTAGGAAAGATCAGCTGAATGATCCCACTTTGCTCCCATTATTAAAGTGGAAAGATGTTAGCTGCCGGCCAAAATGGGAAGAGATATCTTGCCTGAGTGAAGCGGTCAAAGCATACTGAGCAGAATGGAATTTCCTCGTACTGAATAATGATGTACTATACAGAAACTGGGAAAGTAATGATGGAAAACACATAGTTAGACTGAGATTCTACTGGCTTCATTGTCTGTAGGACGTTGAGAAGTGGTACCGATGGTGCGGTCCTTGCATTGCGAGGAAGGGTCCAAAGACCAGGGGACAAGATCACCTCCAGAAATACAATGATGGAGCCCCATTCGAGAGGATGGCAGTGAATGTTCTGATACCCTTGCCTGTCACAGAGAAGGGCAATTGGTAGCTACTAGTGGCCCACGAAACACATACTGTGGCTGGGGCACTCAAAGAGCATGTCTTCTCGAGGTTTAGGGTGCGACTAGAACTCAATTTCAATCAGGGAAGAAACTTTAAAGCTGCAGTGTTCCAGGTGACAAAGATCTGGGAATGAAAAAGACTAGGATTACAGCCTTACACATTGAGCCGGATGGAGTGGTCGATAGGCTTAACCGCACTCTTGAGCAGTACCTGTCAATCTTTGTGGCAGACGACCAAAAGGACTGGGTTTCAAAGGTGCCATTGATTCTTCTTTCTTACTGCTAGTGGTTCACGAGTCCTCAAGGGTAACACCATCAAGGATGCCGTTTGGAAGAGAGCTACGCCTCCCTAGTGACCTGCTGTGTGGCCGACCGACAGAAGAGGAAGCTGCAGCCCCTGATTATGGCAGCAAATTACATAACAGGCTTGGCATTCATGATTTTACGCGACAGCGCCTCAGAATAAATAGCAACAGGATTAAAACGTGGTTTGATAGGAGAATGTCAGGCGAAGTATTTCAAGGACAACTGTTGGGGCTGTCTATCCCACAGAGGAGGAAATGGTACTGCCCGAAGCTACAGAAATATTGGGAATACCCGTACAGGATTCTGAATAAGATCAATGATGTGGTCTTTCGGATTTATCAAGGCTCTCGAGCGAAGCCGAAGGTTGTCCAAATCGACTGATTAGCACTCTGCGAAGGTCCTGACATTGCAGAGGCTGTTCGGGACGAACAGACTGAGGAGGGGACAGTGTTACTTGCTCACTGCTTTTTCCTGCACGAGTCAGTGGAAGTGAATGACAAAGCAGTTGGATTATTTATGGACGCTATCAGTTGCAAACGGAGACACAGCGGTTTTTCTCAAAGGAATGTTTACAAAAATGTGCCTGTTATGCCTATCAGGGTTCATGCCGCTCCCGACCTTGCTTATCGGGTGTCTTTGAGACATCTCGAGAATGCTCTGGATTACTGAACTTGTGTCTCTCAGCTAAACTCGAGGTGTGGCGAACCTTCCACGTCAAAGATAGGGGCTNTGCTCTGGATTACTGAACTTGTGTCTCTCAGCTAAACTCGAGGTGTGGCGAACCTTCCACGTCAAAGATAGGGGCTTTAAAAGGTGCATCGTGCCTCCGAGTCGGCAGTTGTTGAATGGATTAGTGGATGCGGCATTGGGTAAAGGACAACGAGCTAGAAGTATGTGTGAGTGAAAGGCAATACAATTGATGGCAACAGATAGACTGAACACGTGTTAATGATTAGTATGAGTTAATTGACTGTAACCATACAGAGACATTAAGAAGGACGTTAATTAGAGTTGAAATAGACATTAACTATTGCGCTCACTGAGAAATAAAAAGAGTAATAGTGGAGGTAAATAATTTAATTCTGTAAATATTAGCTGTGTGAATAAATTAAAAATCAAATTTAGTTATTTTATTAAGACCTTTCTTTATCACTCACGAACTCAGACAAGCCCCTTAGGCGCCCTTGCAACAGTATGTTATTTTTAAAAAAAAACCTGCATTATGGGTGCAGCGTTCCCTTGGGTATTATGAAGTATTATCATTTCTATCAAACACCATTTCACNAAAAAACCTGCATTATGGGTGCAGCGTTCCCTTGGGTATTATGAAGTATTATCATTTCTATCAAACACCATTTCACAAGGTTGTGACAGATGTGTACAGCTACAGCTAATACTGTGAGTGCACCGAATGTAGTATGTATTGCATTTAAGGCGCCTGTCTACGTGATGACTGAACGGTGTTGCAGTGTGTCCCAAATACACATTTTTTCACAGAAAATTCTGCACGTGTTCGCAATCTGTTTTCGTAAGAAAATAAATCATGTTACATTTTAGGCCTGCGAACCAATTTCAAGGCACCCCATGCAAAGGAATTATGGTTTTGAAGGTCTTAAAAATCGCTTCAAAAAAGGCATTTTAAAACTGTTATATCTCACAATGTACTTATAAAAGTGGCGTGAAACTCNCTTAAAAATCGCTTCAAAAAAGGCATTTTAAAACTGTTATATCTCACAATGTACTTATAAAAGTGGCGTGAAACTCGCATAGGAGACTGTGTTGAAGTTTTGTACAGCCTTTGCACTGGTAAAATGATAAAGTCACCACAATAAATTTTGAGATAAATGCGTATTTCTTTTCTGTGGCAATATTTGCACTTGCTCACTGTCCATCAGGTAGCGCTCTCTTCGGCCATTGCCCCCACCCCCCTACATTTCTCTGGTGCAAGGGATGGGGGATAAAGGGTCCAGCTCTGGCACGCTAAGCTACTCTTCCCTCTTGCCGCACAGGATATGCAGTAAATGTGTGTGAATTGAACTACGTGAAGTATACTCAGTCGTGTGAAGGAGCCAATGAATTTTTTCTGCTACGTGAAACATTGTAGGTTTTTCTTTTGAGTAATTATATTGTAGCACTGGAAGAATGAAAGAAGACGAGGGAAGAAAAACCAGGTTAAGGTTACACGCAAATTGCAGGAAACAAAAGTGGAATAAAGGAAGAGTTAAATATTTTGACGGTACCAGGTAGGTTTTATTCTTGTATGAAAATATTCTGGGAGTGCTGTTTATACATAGGTGTTTTTGTGCAATGTTTTTTAATTTCGTTCCAAATATACTGATCTTTATTTTACGAAAATCACTACAAGGAGTTAAATGTTACTGTAACTTACACAAAAATAAAACAGCATGTCAAACATTTAATGATCTACTATTTCTGACTTTTTTGTAAAATCAGTTTAACGTGATTACACTTTTTACACCGTGATTNAAACATTTAATGATCTCCTATTTCTGACTTTTTTGTAAAATCAGTTTAACGTGATTACACTTTTTACACCGTGATTACCCCATTACACTGTTTACACTGATTACCAGGGTTGGTTGGATGTTATATTGCCCGGTGCCATAACTCAGTGGTGAGCTAATGATAAGGGTTGTCCGGTCTACAGCCCATGGGGACCCTGGTAATCCTCCATCAGTTTGTTGATGGGTGTCGCTTACTTACAATTGCGCTTTTTATATCTGATGGCGAGACTGTAGGCCGTCTCGTACACTGGAAATATGCTAAAGAAATGTGGGTGATGCTACAAAGGATGCCCTACAGTGAATTGACACTGATTCCACTTGGTTGAGTGGTTTATTCACTGTCCTTGCTACAGGTGAATGATGCATGATAATGGACCCAGCACTTAAGCGGTGAAAAACACGTGTTGTTATATTGAGATGCGATTGCATTAAATTCTCTAATGAAATGGCGGTTGGCTCTCCCCTCGGTACATTAAAGATAATACAAATGCCCCGGTGACTAATATATTACTATGGCAGTTAAATGATTGCAGCCTATAGGCGGGTACTGAGGGGGATCGCGGAGAGGGTGACCAATGCCGCCGGTCTTGTCCGCGTGCTGAGACGAACTGGGCGAGTCATGTCCGCTGTCGTCACAAGTGATGAGAAGTGACATCAAATGCCGAACTATGAAACATAACATGAGCACAATGTGATTAGATTATAATGGTGAAAAATTGTATAAATTAAATTTAACACGTTGGTGACATCCCCGTTTATTAACAAATGTCTTTTAATGTTTAAGTTGATGGGGATGGCACCACATTAAATAATTTGTTATAATGCTGTAGGCCTTTAAGGCAATCTCAGTTTTAGAAAACATAATCACTCTTATATCAATACACCTTAAATAAGTTATTACATTTTTTCATAGAAGTGTTTCCATTTTACTTCCGATGACACGTTTGAATTACACTGGCTACAGAATTGCCAGATGGCTGTCTCCTGAAGGGATGGACAAGTTCACCTGGGCAAAGGGGTATGGAATGCCATGCTTGATTGCAATTTATACAATGAAAAAAAAAACCCTGGCTGTAGCCGTGAATGCGGTGATTGTGTTCAATATGTTATTAAAAATTCTGTACACTACTGGATGACACTTTGGAGCACTTATCTCTTCAGCTCTGGCCTACCAGCCAGATGAGGTCGCCCGGTGGTGTGTTGCGTCGTGTCGTATTTAGCTGCGCGAGCTACGAGGATGCAACGACTAATTGCCAGTGCGCCCAACGGTTGTGGCTTTGGGGTAAACACCGTTTCGGATCGCCTACCCACTTATTAAAAGTTACCTCTTGGAATACATGAGTAGGGCGGTCTATTGAATTACGTAAACCTTGTCGGCAAGAAGGTGCAAGTCCCGTTCTTGTCGACCCGCAATACACACTCTTGGCCTGATGTGGTTGGTGCGGCCTGGTGTAGTTGTTGTGACTGCGGCAGTCAGAGTGGGCACAAGGAACTCGTGGACGCATGGTTCACATCAACTGTATGTATGCGGATGAAAGTAATATACTGAGACTACATTTGTTGAACAACCATGGTACATTCCAGTGACAGCAGAACGATAAATAGCATGCCACTTGAATGTAAACCTCCACCACAATAAAGGCAAAATTGTAAAAATAGAATATGTAAAAAATACAAATTTAACAAATAAAATATTGTATTAGCATTTGTGTATTTTCAGTTGAGAATTCGACTGACCCCGTTTACTTTGCTTTTAACATACACAGCCTGGTTAACAAAGCTATCATTAAAGGAAACTCAGCTTATTAGTGTTAAAGTTGTTACTTTAACTAAGTACTTAAATTTTAAAATGGGTCAATTGAAATTTATTTAATAAAATTAAGTAAACATATGTGAAATTTTTATTTTTTTTTACTTTGATTTGTGAGTCACGATTTCAGAAGCTGTGTACTTAGATAATTTCTAAAAACCAAGGGTTTGCTGTAGTGGTTAAGGTCGTAGGTTCAAAACTAAAATTGAGGGGGTTCTAGTCTGGGTTGTCACATTTTTCGTAATTTAATATTAATATTAATATTTGTATCATAGTTTTGTTAGAAATTGATTTGTTTTCGAAAGCATGCTAAACAAAATGGTTTTAGATTCACTACTTAACAATGTATTCAAAATTCAAGATTATCCATTATAATTGTACAAATATATATATCTTGCAAGTGTACTTAGAAGGTCATTGTATTTTTTACAAGAAAAACCTTTGTAGTTCCACTAAGGATACCTTTGACGACAGGGTCGCATCAGCCATACTAACCAAATTTCAACATCACAAAAATTAAATGTAAGAATCAAATTGTTACCATTTCTTTCCAAGTCAGTGGGCTTAGCTAGGTTTGTTAAGGGATACAGGACTTAATTGAAAAAAAAAGAGTTAATTATAATTTCCTAATTTATTTGCAGTAACTACAAACAAAATTATCTTTACTCAATATCTCACAATAAATTGCTATCTCTTGNCTACAAACAAAATTATCCTTACTCAATATCTCACTATAAATTGCTATCTCTTGCTATTAACAATTAATGAATTCAATCAATACAATTCAAAATTGCCTCAAAGAAATAAGTGTAATTAAATAGTTAAAATCAGTCCCAAAAACAGTGTCCCAAAACCTATTCAGATAATTTATTCAGTTAATTTATAAATAATAAGTCCATATTTGACAGTTCAATATTTAAAGTAAAATCCGAACCACATGTTCATACAATCCCACCTCAGTTAAGTCCAAGTCCCACAGTTCCGCAATGTTCTAGAATTCTCAGAGAGCCTTCACTCTGATTTCACACCCTCTTGTTCAATCACATNTTCAGTTAATTTATAAATAATAAGTCCATATTTGACAGTTCAATATTTAAAGTAAAATCCGAACCACATGTTCATACAATCCCACCTCAGTTAAGTCCAAGTCCCACAGTTCCGCAATGTTCTAGAATTCTCAGAGAGCCTTCACTCTGATTTCACACCCTCTTGTTCAATCACATCACAAACACCTCATCCACCATCGTCTTGCAATGTCNAAACTCAGCTTATTAGTGTTAAAGTTGTTACTTTAACTAAGTACTTAAATTTTAAAATGGGTCAATTGAAATTTATCTAATAAAATTAAGTAAACATATGTGAAATTTTTTTTTTTTTTTACTTTGATTTGTGCGTCACGATTTCAGAAGCTATGTACTTAGATAATTTCTAAAAACCAAGGGTTTGCTGTAATGGTTAAGGTCGTAGGTTCAAAACTAAAATTGAGGGGGTTCTAGTCTGGGTTGTCACATTTTTCGTAATTTAATATTAATATTAATATTTGTATCATAGTTTTGTTAGAAATTGATTTGTTTTCGAAAGCATGCTAAACAAAATGGTTTTAGATTCACTACTTAACAATGTATTCAAAATTCAAGATTATCCATTATAATTGTACAAATATATATATCTTGCAAGTGTACTTAGAAGGTCATTGTATTTTTTACAAGAAAAACCTTTGTAGTTCCACTAAGGATACCTTTGACGACAGGGTCGCATCAGCCATACTAACCAAATTTCAACATCACAAAAATTAAATGTAAGAATCAAATTGTTACCATTTCTTTCCAAGTCAGTGGGCTTAGCTAGGTTTGTTAAGGGATACAGGACTTAATTGAAAAAAAAAGAGTTAATTATAATTTCCTAATTTATTTGCAGTAACTACAAACAAAATTATCTTTACTCAATATCTCACAATAAATTGCTATCTCTTGTTATTTACAATTAATGAATTCAATCAATACAATTCACAATTGCCTCAAAGAAATAAGTGTAATTAAATAATTAAAATCAGTCCCAAAAACAGTGTCCCAAAACCTATTCAGATAATTTATAAATAATAAGTCCATATTTGACAGTTCAATATTTAAAGTAAAATCCGAACCACATGTTCATACAATCCCACCTCAGTTAAGTCCAAGTCCCACAGTTCTGCAATGTTCTAGAATTCTCAGAGAGCCCTCATATGCACAGTAGCCTTCACTCTGATTTCACACCCTCTTGTTCAATCACATCACAAACACCTCATCCACCATCGTCTTGCAATGTCTTGTCGTCGTCCGTCCTTTTCACCGATGTCCCTCGATGCACCAGACTTAGTNCTTGTCGTCGTCCGTCCTTTTCACCGATGTCCCTCGATGCACCAGACTTAGTCCGGTAACCACACTCGACCAGTTAATTTATACCAAAGACTGCCGACTGCCAGGTCACTGACATTTATGGGATCGTAGGTCATCACCAAAGTTGTCGCTTCCTCGGAACAGGAGAGAAGGCACAGTGTTGCCAGTCAGGTCAGCTGTCAATAATTCTCAGCTGCCCGGCTATGGGACTGCTAGCCAGTCTGGGAGGGGGGNGTGTTGCCAGTCAGGTCAGCTGTCAATAATTCTCAGCTGCCCGGCTATGGGACTGCTAGCCAGTCTGGGAGGGGGGTCTAGGTGGGTCACCCTCTCTGCATAGTGTCCACGCCCCATGCAGTAGTCGACTCGTAACACTGCCCCCNGGGGGGGTCTAGGTGGGTCACCCTCTCTGCATAGTGTCCACGCCCCATGCAGTAGTCGACTCGTAACACTGCCCCCTCCTTAGGTCTGTTCTTCCTGAACAGACAGTCCAATATCTGGACCTTCATACAGTGCAAGTTGGTCGATGTGGACAACCTTAGGCTTTGCCAGAGAGCCCTGTCAACCAATCCAGTAGACCACATCATTTATCTGTTTCGGGATCCTGTATGGGCTTTCCCAACATTTATGTAGCTTCAGGTAACATCCCTTCCACCTTTGAGGGTTGTACAACCACGCCATCTGTACTTGAAAAACTTCTTCACACATTCTCTGGTCATATTGTGTTTTCATTCTGTCACTGCTGTCGGGTGAACTCGTGGATGTCAACTAATGTCTGTTGTAGTCTGCTGACATATTCTGGGTTGGCTGCTTCTTCCACTAGACGTCCGAATAGCAGATCACCAGGGAGACAGAGCTCTCTCCCAAATAACATCCTTGAAGGTGTTACTCTCGTTGACTCGTGAACTGCTGAACGATATGACAGGAGAAATAAGGGTGCCTTGGAGTCCCAATCCTTCTGGCTGTCTTCCACGAAAATCGCTAGGTACTGTTCCAGGGTACGATTTAGAATCTCTGCCATTCCATCCGACTGAGGGTGTAATGCTGTGGTACGAGTTTCCTTCATTCTTAAAATCCTTGTTACCTCTTGAAAAAGAACAGCTTCAAAATTTCGTCCTTGGTCAGAATGAAGCTCGAGTGGCACTCCAAACTTGGAGAAAACATGTTATACAAGTGCATCGGTTACAGTGCCAGCCTCTTGGTTTGGAACTGGTATGACCTCAAGCCACTTTGTGAAGTAGTCCTGTGCAAACGGAAAGTACAGATTCCCCCTCTCAGTGACAGTTAATGGTCTAAGAATGTCTACTGCCATCCTCTCAAAGGGGGCCCCAAAATTGTATTTCTGAAGGGGACCTCGTCTCTTAATCCTCGGGCCCTTCCCCGCAGTACAGGCATCATTCAGACTGCACCACTTCTCAACATCCTTCCGACACTGCAGACAATATAATTTCAGTCGTACTCTGTCGAGTGTCTTATTTACACCAAAGTGACCACCTGCTGTTCTGTTGTGCAGTTCTCTTAGCACTTATGGGATTCTGCACTTTGGTAGGACCAATTGTAAGCGACTTTGTTTTCCATCATTATTTTCCCAGTTCCTGTAAAGCGTACCATTATCTAATACAAGGAAATTCCACTGTGCCCAGTATGCCTTAATTGTTGAGCCAAGGCTGGATATCTCCTCCCATCTTGGTCGACACCCAGCTTCTTTCCAATTCAATATTGGATGCAATCAATAGCTGATCATTTATAATATTCTTGTCCANTTGGTCGACACCCAGCTTCTTTCCAATTCAATATTGGATGCAATCAATAGCTGATCATTTATAATATTCTTGTCCAAATGTAAGTAACACATCACAAGATACAGAATCGTGAATTCTTATCCTTCTTGTCTTCCATGATGCACCACATTTTCCCTCCTGGTGTTCACAATCACAACAGAATAATTTGTAGGATCTNTCCTTCTTGTCTTCCATGATGCACCACATTTTCCCTCCTGGTGTTCACAATCACAACAGAATAATTTGTAGGATCTCCTGGATAATACATCCGCATTGCTATGAACGCATCTTGACCTGTGATGTATTTCAAAGTCACATTCTTGCAGATGCTATATCCACCAGACTTTTGACCTTCGGGGTTCTTGAAATTTAGTAGCCAGCGTAATGAAGTATGATCAGCTCGTAGGATGAAGTGTCTTCCATAAAGGTATAAAGGTACGGGTGGAAATGTGCAGTTGCCTTCACCACAGCCAGAAGCTTCCTGTGTGTCACACAGTAATTCCTCTCAGCATTGTGTACTGCCTTACTGAAGTATTCCAGTGGTTTCTCCTTTCCATCCTGAATCTGAGATAACATAGCCCCGATACCTGTATCACTAGCATCAATATCCAGAATGAATTCACTCTCTCTTCTCGGGAAGTCCAGCACAGTGGGTGATATCAGAATTTCATTAAGTCTATTAAAAGAAACTTCACACTCTCGGATCCAATATATATATTTTTTTGCCTCAGTCAATTCTTGCAGAGATTTGGCAATCGTGGTGAACCCGGCAGCAAATCGACAGTAGTAAGCCCATAATCCCAGGAAACTTCGCAATTCAGTTTTATCAGTTGGTAGATGCCAATTTCTTATTGCTATGAGATTTTCAGAGTCTGTTTCTATCCCATGGGCCAACACAACATGGCCCAAAAAATTAATTTTCTTTTGGGAAAGGTAGTATTTCTTAAGAACTAATTTCAGATTGGCTGCCACTATTTTCTGAAACACAGAGAGTGGGCATGTCAGGTGCTCTTTAAATGTTCTTCCCGTGACCACAATGTCATCTAGGTACATCTGGCAAATGTCTAAGGGCAAAACTTTGCCAGTTATTCAGAGGTGGCAGGGGCATTGCATATCCTAAAGGGCATAACCTTGAGTTGCGAGTTTCCTTTCCCTTGGACACCATTATTTTCTTTGTCTTCTGAGGCCACCTCGCATTGTCAGTAACCACTCTTCATGTATAAAGTAGAAAACCACTGTGAACCTGCTAAGCTGTTCAGTGTATCCTCTACCCGTGGGAGAGGATAAGAATCTTTCTTGGTCACATTATTAATTTGGTGGTAATCAACACAAAATCTCATATTTCTTTTTAACTAGCACAATGGGAGAAGACCATGGGCTGGCTGATGGCTCTATCACATCTAGATGTTTCGTCTCTTTAAGAATGCCATCAACCACACAATTTGAAGCTAGCAGTTGTCGCCTTTGTGGCTGCTTTATGGGCCAGGCATCCCCTGTGTCGAGGTGATGGCATGCAACCTTAGTTTTGCCAAGGTCATTTGGCTCGGAGGAGAAACCACCCCTATTTCGCCGTATTAATTTTGAGACAGCATTCTCCTGTCGCCAGTTGATATTTTATCTGGTTCTCTTTAACAGTTCCCCCAGAGCATCTGGTATGGGATATTCGGTATTTTGTGGCATTAGAACTTCAGGAACATTCGGGAGTACTTGCGAGACCTGCTTGCGAATCCCTATNGATATTCGGTATTTTGTGGCATTAGAACTTCAGGAACATTCGGGAGTACTTGCGAGACCTGCTTGCGAATCCCTATAGTGGCCCTCTCCTTAAGATTGATAGCACTGTCAGATAAATTAATCATCCTTATTGGCAAACTGCCCAAGTTCGAAGCTATCAAAGTTCTTGGTAGAATGCCACCTCTCTGGACTGGTTCGAAAATGCCCAACTACCTGACAAATTTCCCCTGGCATCTGCCTGGAATAACAACTTCTCTTGAAGTTGNGATATTCGGTATTTTGTGGCATTAGAACTTCAGGAACATTCGGGAGTACTTGCGAGACCTGCTTGCGAATCCCTATTGTGGCCCTCTCCTTAAGATTGATAGCACTGTCAGATAAATTAATCATCCTTATTGGCAAACTGCCCAAGTTCGAAGCTATCAAAGTTCTTGGTAGAATGCCACCTCTCTGGGNTAAATTAATCATCCTTATTGGCAAACTGCCCAAGTTCGAAGCTATCAAAGTTCTTGGTAGAATGCCACCTCTCTGGGCTGGTTCGAAAATGCCCAACTACCTGACAAATTTCCCCTGGCATCTGCCTGGAATAACAACTTCTCTTGAAGTTGGGAGTACAATCGACTGATTACACATTACTGTGCAACTCCTTGGGGAAGATAAATCTTGTCATGTTAGTACTACCAACTCTGTTTTGCCTGCCAGCAACACTCTCAGGCGAGTATCGATACAGCACCCCAGCTTACATAACACAACAAGACCCAAAAGTCATTCGTCCTCTATTTCTGCTATGTAAACATCGCGCTCTATGCTAACATTACCGAGCTTTAAGAGTACTCTTCTCTTGCCACTGACTGATGTGGTCTCGCTCGTTACTGTAGTTAAATAGCAGTGATCCGTGCTCTCATCGGACAATTTCTGGGGGGAAGGCCCGAGAATGTCCTGTCTTACCACGGTTATAGTTGTCCATATGACAAGAAACATCATCTAGGCTCCCCTTCACCAATATGGCATCCAAGTCCTATTTCACTGAATGCACCTGCAAGAACATTGGGGCCTTCCCTCGAGAAATCATTGACCTTTGCCCCTCAAGAATGGTGCTTACAATTTTCCCGAGGATGTTGCACTCTCACCTGTTCCTCGCCGCCTACTTTCTGGTTGCTGCTGGAGACAGTTGGCTCTCATGTGCACCGCGGCAAATATTTGTAGCGCGAACCCTGGAAGCGATGTCCTGCATGGTCGTCTGCAATTCCTTCCACATTCTCTTGATGCTGTTATCCACATTTTCGTTCAGTATCACTGCCTGCACTGTATGTCGGGGCACCGATGCCTACCTTGTTGTCTCCACATCCAGTGAACAGGCCAAGGTATCCTGCATGGAATGAGATGTAGCCAGGCATAGAGCTTGCTGCACCTCAGTGTTAGTGGTAGCGTCGACGAAGAAACCGATTATGATAACATCTCGTGCCTCCTCAGAGCACTCCTCCAGAGACAGGTTTGACAGCCTCACGATGTCCTGNGACCGATTATGATAACATCTCGTGCCTCCTCAGAGCACTCCTCCAGAGACAGGTTTGACAGCCTCACGATGTCCTGCCACAGATCTTGCAGTGGTTCCCCTGGTTGCTGTATGTGGCTTAGCAGGTAAGCATGATGGTCATGTCGCAGGTATTGGTCACCAAATTGCAGCCCCGATGCCGAAACCAATGTGGAGTCGATGTTGTTCTGGCAGGGATTGCAGTATACTCAGTGCAGGTACCCTCAATACAGCCGCCAGGTAGTACGCCCACTGCTCGTCAGTCGAGCCATTCAGGGCAGTAATGATCTCTAACTGGTGCTGGTATTCAGGCCAAGATGTCTGTCCATTATAGATGGCAGGTTTTATGATAACTTCACCCACCCCTAGATTAGGTATACACACACCGTAGAACAGCTGNGTCCATTATAGATGGCAGGTTTTATGATAACTTCACCCACCCCTAGATTAGGTATACACACACCGTAGAACAGCTGAACCCCCTCCTGTGTTGGCTGTATTTGTGGAGACCACTACCTTCTCATTGCTGCCTACCTTCGTCGGCTCGGTGGAGGTCGTGTCTTCTCCCCTACTGCTGCAGGAATTCTTGCCATTCCTTTTTGAGGGCGCTCACTTTCTGTTCCTACTTGCCCTCAACATTGTCCAAACTTTCATTTACACTGTCTGTTCTGTCGCTCACACTGTCAGTTTTTATTCAGGCAGTCTATTTTATTTTTCACTAACTCGCTTACACGTCCTATCTTTCAGTATACATTTTCATTCAAAATATCTATTTTCTTATTCAGTTTGTCGACCACTTTGCTAACACTGTCTGTTTTTTTCCTACTGATTTGGCTATTTACAGATCCGCTATCACTACTAATTTGGCTATTTAAAGATTTACTAACCCTACTAATTTGGCTATTTACTGATTCTCTGACACAACTAATTTGGCTATTTACGTTCGCATTTACACTATCTATTTTACAATAACATTACTTATTTGGCCTGTAGTCCTTCGATTAACAAGCGGAGTGCTTCCATTTGACGCGAACCACGAGTCCATGAGCTCCTTGTGCCACTAAGTCCGCCGCAGTCACATCAACTGCACCGGGCCGCACCAGCAACATCAGGCCAAGAGTGCGTAGTGCAGATTGAGAAGAACGGAACTTTCACCTTCTTGCCAACAGGTACTACGTGAGTTAAGAGGTTGTCTTACTTTGTATGTTACAAGGGGTAACTCTTGTAATAAATTAGTAGACGATCCGAAAGGGTGTTTACCCCAAAGTCACAACCGTTGGGAGCGTGGCCATCGGTTGTTATGTCGTAGCAGCTCGCACCGCGACATACGATGTAACCCTGGGACACATAGGGTGCTACACCCCTTGTAGTAGCTCCCACAATTTTTCTATTATATTTCAAGCATACGAGACAGCCTATAGTCTCGTCATAAGGTCAACGTGTGTAAGTAGTGTAATATTAAGTGCGTGACAATTTCATTTTCAAACTGACGGATGTATCCAGGGTCCCTTGGGCCATCGACCGAACGACCCACATCACTAACTCTCCGCTGAGTTATGGCGCCGGGCAATTCTACACTCCACCAGCCCTGGGTCACCTAGACAACCTCAAAGATGGCTTTCCCAACTAGGGGGCAACATTTCACCAAGCCATTATTTTCCTATGTCAAAGAGGGNCGACAACCTCAAAGATGGCTTTCCCAACTAGGGGGCAACATTTCACCAAGCCATTATTTTCCTATGTCAAAGAGGGCTTTCCCAACTAAGAGCAGAAGGAAGAACAAAATGTGAGTACAAGTGTGGTGAAATCACAATGTCACAAAACATAATCACCG
The DNA here is from genome assembly GCA_002778355.1 of Clitarchus hookeri. Taxonomy (NCBI): domain Eukaryota; kingdom Metazoa; phylum Arthropoda; class Insecta; order Phasmatodea; family Phasmatidae; genus Clitarchus; species Clitarchus hookeri. Next base: position 44,862 of record NQII01007344.1, on the reverse strand, counting down.
TCAAATCAAAGTGAATGTTCCCGCACTCTATCACCATGTGGCTTGTTCAGTGTGCTATAGGCCTCTCTTGCTCAGAGAAGGACACTCGATAGTATCTTGGCCAGTTTANACCATGTGGCTTGTTCAGTGTGCTATAGGCCTCTCTTGCTCAGAGAAGGACACTCGATAGTATCTTGGCCAGTTTATAAATCACGGGAAAATCATGTTTCCACGCCAAGTCGTTTTCACGCAACTAACAAGAAAATACATTTTATAGCATTANGAAATCACGGGAAAATCATGTTTCCACGCCAAGTCGTTTTCACGCAACTAACAAGAAAATACATTTTATAGCATTATGTAGTGTAACTGTACCATGTCCAACTCTAAAAGGACATATAAGTGTCTTTATGTACGTCGTGCAAAACGCGCTAGAACAGAGATAAATAACAACATGCTGCATGCACGTGGTTGTGTTGACAAACAACCCATGCGGCAATTCCAAGGTTAAATCAGGAGTGCATTGTTCAGATTTTACGGGACACGTAAAATATAAAACTTTTTCAGAGACTTGTAATATGTACATGTGTTTATCACACCAAATAGGCTAAGAATGTAAGCAAAATCAATTTTTCAGTGCACCATGTATGTTTTACGAAACACGTAAAATATTAATAAGCAAAAGTAGTATACTCAGTGTTCAATTTTTTCGTGCTCGGGAAGATACGTAAACTTTAGAAATGTTCTAAGGGTGTTATAACAGTTATATGTACATTTGGGTCACANTCGTGCTCGGGAAGATACGTAAACTTTAGAAATGTTCTAAGGGTGTTATAACAGTTATATGTACATTTGGGTCACATGGAAATTCGTTGGAAGCAGTCAGCACCAAAATTCAAGTAATAATTGTGTCAAGTGATCACATGCTAATTTTACGAAGCATGCAAGACTTGCTAGCAGTATTTATATCAATACGAAACTTTTTAAAGTAATATCTACAGTCAACATTCACCACATAAATTAACCCGCAAAAAGGGAAAAGTGCTCCAAATGTCAGTATCGGAAAAAAACAAACGCGAGGCGACTGGCCCAAAAGCGGTAGATTAAGCGACACAGACAAGAGCAATTAGGAGGGAACACCCCCACCCATTTTCAATGCAGGTATTATCCAGTCCTACAATACCACTGGTATAAAGAATGCCCTACCCGCAGAAAGCAATTGGAGGAGGTAAATAGTGGCAGGAAACCACCAACGGGAAACGAGCCGATGGTGTAGGAGAGCTGGACGCTCACTACCCCTGGCCAAAACAAGAGCATGCAACACCGACACACCANCACGAGCCGATGGTGTAGGAGAGCTGGACGCTCACTACCCCTGGCCAAAACAAGAGCATGCAACACCGACACACCAACAAAACCAACCCACAGTAACACCCATTCCACAACATATTGTGTTACAGCAAATAAAAAAGGGTGCACACAGGATGATAAGGATACCAGTCACCCTGGATAACATCCAGTGTTTAGCGCTAGTTGACACAGTAGCATCACATAATTTCGTGAGAGCGGAGTTCGTAAACGAGGAAGCGATAAGATTTACAAAACAAACGGTACATTTAGCCACACACCAACATACAGAGCAAACCCTCGGAGAAGTGACAGTCACTGTCCGAATTAGGGTTGTGGATACAACAAAACAACTACAGCTCTAGTGTCGACGGACCTGCGGGAAGATGCTATACTTAGTATACCCTGACTCACAGAACAAAATGCAATAGTAGAACCAGTGGCTCGCAGGATCTATTTTGGCCAAAAGAAATGGCGCACAGATTACGAACATGAACCGCNGCAATAGTAGAACCAGTGGCTCGCAGGATCTATTTTGGCCAAAAGAAATGGCGCACAGATTACGAACATGAACCGCTGACCACCAATTGTACCCCAGACATCCAGTTTGTCGTACTGGACCACGAAGTGCGAGAAGCATACAGGAAGATACTACAGAAAATACTTCAGGAAATATGGGACGTGTTTGCAGACACAGATTCCCTAAGGTGGACGACTATTGCCGAACACTCAATTCCATTAGAACACAACCGCCCACTTTTCCCAGGACCATNTAGAACCAGTGGCTCGCAGGATCTATTTTGGCCAAAAGAAATGGCGCACAGATTACGAACATGAACCGCTGACCACCAATTGTACCCCAGACATCCAGTTTGTCGTACTGGACCACGAAGTGCGAGAAGCATACAGGAAGATACTACAGAAAATACTTCAGGAAATATGGGACGTGTTTGCAGACACAGATTCCCTAAGGTGGACGACTATTGCCGAACACTCAATTCCATTAGAACACAACCGCCCACTTTTCCCAGGACCATGCAGTTACCAACCACACTAGTGTGCAATTATCAAAGACCAGATTGAGGAGATGTTAGCTGAAGGCATCATCGAGCTCACACACAGCAAATACAACAACTCAATCACATTAGCAACGAAAAAAGATGGAAAGTGGCGCTTTTGTATGGACTTTCGCCCCCTTAATTTGGTTAAACAAAGCACACTACCACCATACATCAGTGTGAAGGATGCATTACAAATGCTAGGAAAGGCGAAGTTTATGATGTCACTGGAATTGCGCAGCGGCTACTGGTAGGTGCCGATTTAGCCAGAAGACTGCCCCAAGACAGAGTTCACCGTCCTTATGGGCGACGCTTCCATTTCTGTGCTATGCCCTTCGGGCTGAAATGCGAACTACCACCTTCCAGGCAAGATGGTACAAGGGTTCGACGGGTATATAGGTGATTTTAACCTTGCAAACCTGCACGACGTGATCATCTGGCCAGAGAAATGGGAAGACCATGTGAAACATCTATCATTGGCTCTAGAGCACCTAGCGATAAACAAGTTAATGTGTGCAAATACGAAGTGCCACATAAGCAAACCATTCATTTAGTTCCTTGGTCACCCAGTGGTCGAACACGCAGTAGGCCAATACCTCAACAGCTGTCACTCATAGACCAATATGAGGCACTCAGTACATGCAAACAGCTCATGACGTTCTTCGGTTTTATAAACTGGCTGAGGGAAACATTAGGGACTTCACAACGATAACGGCATCCCTAGCACACATGCTTTCCCCGAACCCTAAGTTCCTAGGGAAATAGTGAACACGAAACATGCTTTCAGGAACTGAAGAGAAGATTCTGGCTTTGTTCAACACTCACATGTCACGACCCCAGTAGGCACCTATACCTACAAACAAAAACTAGTGAGAAGGGTCTAGGTGCCATGCTATTCCAGTTAGGTCACAAGAATGAGTACCAAACCATAGAATATAGCAGCACCAAGTTTGATTCGACTGAGGGTCGATACTATGTGAACGAGAGAGAGTGTTTGGCAGTATTTGGGTGGTGAAGCGTTACAGGTCGTACATGTGCAACATGTCCCCAGAGCAGAGAATTAACAGGATGATGAACTATCCAGAGCACCAGGCACCAAGGTAGCAGTTGACAGGGACGAGTGGTATTACTTGCTACCCCTAGTGGTGCTTCAGGGACACACGCCGAGACCCGTTGGCAGCACCCCGATGCGACATGGGTTATATATGTGCCAAAAGGAGCACATGAACATGTGCTAAGGTACGCCCACAGTAGCCATTTATCTGGCCATCCTGGGGCATCCCAGATGGCCAGGAATCTCCACCCGCATTTCCACTGGCCAGAAGCAAGCAGGGGCGTACTTAGTTACGTGAAGTAGTGCTTCCCCTGCAACCACTTCAAGAGCACGAGAGCATACGGAGTGACCCAACAAACACCCATGGTGCCGAAGGAACCGTTCACAATGGTGTCCTTAGATCTAATGCACCCCTTCCCCTGCACCACCATGGGGAAGAGGTTTTTCCTAGTCGTGTGTGATGGGTTTTTTTTAAATGAACCGAAGCCTACAGTCTCCAGTGAACAGGCACGCACCATTGCATAGACCCTGGAAACTTAGTTCTACCCCCGCTGGGGGTATCTAAAAACACTGCTTACCGACAACAGTACCCAGTTCACTGGAAGTTACTGACGTGTGATGTGCACTCGTGGAGGGGGTGGAAGGGGGGTAAGCCACCATACAACACCAGTTTACCACCCAAGATCAAACCCCACCGAGAGAAGGAATCAAGCCATCAAGACCCAGTTATGCCTGAGAGTGGGGAAGGACCACACCAGCTGGACCAAACATATACCTGCTGTCCTATTCACAATAAGGCGATGGGTGTATCTCTAAACAGGGCAGAAGCCAGCAGCGATCCTGCAAGGTCGCGAACTCATGCCACTCGGGGAGTTTGCCATATGCTAGACAGAGGGCGCAGGCAAACTAGAAGACGGGACAGCCAGAGAACAGCGCAGGGAGGCAGAGTTAATAGCAGCTCGCGGAAACCAAGACTGCTACATTGAAAAATGCATGCCTGCCACCACATGNACAGGGAGGCAGAGTTAATAGCAGCTCGCGGAAACCAAGACTGCTACATTGAAAAATGCATGCCTGCCACCACATGAGCACCACAACGGTTGGCACTTAGCCAACTGGTCTACACCAGGGATCACAAATTATCCAGCGGCGAGAAGAACTTCTGCATCGGGTTCGCCCAGAAGTGAAGCAGACCACAGTCAGTGTTGAAGCCATTAAGATACTCTATATACCTCATCAGGGTGAGCAACAGGAGTAGGGCCACCATCCACCGCGACGACCTCCGTTTGCCAGTGGGAATGTTAAGTGTCATGACGTCTGACCTGCAAAAGTCTAGCATCAGGAAACCAGCACACCAATCGCCGCCAGAGGAAAAGTCGGGATATAAAGTCCTGGCAGCTATTGGAAAATTCTCCGGCGCCTCTTCTTTGCCATGACGCCTGGCACCTCGACACCCACAAGGGATGTGGAGGTGGAAGATGTATGCTTGGAAAGATCAGCACTGCCAAGCACAACCACCAACATCGCACGTATCACTGCAGACCCGTAAAGGTCACTCTGCAGCGTCGTGACGCCCAGCTTCACGGCACTGGTCACCAGGGACGCTGCCGATGGCAAGTCGCCAGAGGCATCTGTGTGACACAGCTCCCCACAGGATAGCTCTCTCAACGGCTTCGCTGCAGCGCCCTCAGCAGAACCACCAGCAGGGGACCTCACACCGGAGGACGTCGGTGAAAACGATGGGGGGAGTATACGGAGGTTTCACAGCCATTCACCGGGCCCTTTGCTTCCACCTCTTCAACATCCACATCACACCGACGTCCACACCACACCAAAAACAAAATTTTCGAACTACTTTATACCGCACTTAGCCAAATGGTCATCCGAGGCGGTGTCATCATATTATTTAGTTATTAATAAAAGTTTCACACACAAAGTAATTAGTGGGGTTTGGAAATTAGATTGTAGAAGAATAAATGATTACACTTTTAGTTATAGGATAAAAACTGTGCCTCTGCCTTCTGCTCTAGACACACCACAACCCTTATTGTCCACCCAAGGGAGACAGAGGGCTTGGTACATTAAAGTGTTGTACTTTATGTTGTGGTGTGTTTGTGTTTATTTTGTGTTTTGTTTATATCTTTCGTTTTATGTTTGTGTTGTGTTTTCCAAGTAAAGTGTGTGAGAGTCCTGGCGGACCGTTACTGCTAGTGCCACCCCAGCCAAAAGTGATTAATTGTCAGCCAGGAACACCCCGCCAGGCGCCCCCCACAAGTCCCCCCTTTAAGTGTTGTTTTGAATCCCCGGGTCAAGGACGGGCCCCGCCACCACCACCAGGACCAGCAGGCAACCCGCGTACTAACCTTTCGGTCCGGCCACAAAGGCCACAACCAGCAGGTGCGACACCGCCAGATGCCATCGACCGGCTGTCCGTCCCTACCCCAGAGCTAGTGTATGTATGTTTGCGTTAATGATTTCCATTATTACTTTAGTTTTTTTTTTATTTGTGTTATGGGCACCGTTTTTACTTTCCTAATTTTAATTTTTTTATTTTTATTTTGAAACTTACTTAATTTTTATCTTTCGAATCAAAGCAAATGCACCACTACATTACATTTTGGGAATTTGGATGTTTCAGGTTAACAAACTTTTTGCATTAATTAGGTACGGTCATAAAGAAGCAGAGGTAGATTGATTGTTATTTTTAACATTTTTTATGCAATTTGGATGAATTTGTGTGGAAATCTATTTACGCAAGAAAATGTTTTATTACGGCAGTTACTTAACTTTAATATCTCACTACATTCAACAAAATTTTTATACGAAATTAATGTGTACGGGGTAATTTAATGAAAGTATACATTCGCTGTGCCACGTACTTGCTATTGAGCAATGATTTGGTGTAGGGTGCGATATATTCCAAATATTTTTCCCATAATTAAATGAGAGGGAGAAATATTTGGAATATGATAATTTAACTGATGCTACATAACTTAATACGACTGTCAACATCGAGTGCCCGGTCTGTTAAGTCTCTTTTAGCAGTATTGCATAATATGGTACAGTTTTTAAGCCGATCTAAACTGTGTGTGAAATAAAATGTGTATGTTGGTTTTGGGTAGTGGGTAAAGCCAACTAAGACAGTAAAAACATTCAAATGTTGAGGAATAAGATATTTATTATTAATGCCAGTTTTTTTTTTTTAAGTTATTTGTTATTCCTTATAGTGGCTGGTGATTTTTCAGTAATTATTTTTGGCATTGCAAGATGCACTTGCACGAATGCCCATTCTCTTTACCACCTCCTCTTAGTGTGTATTAAGAAGCATTGTAGCACAGGCAACAAAAGAATCGCAAGTATGACTGTCTTCCTGTCTTAAAATTTGTTTAACTCATTGTCTGAAAGCTACTTTTGAATTAAGTATAAGCCCAAAAGAAACCTTAGTAAGATGTATATAGGCTAGTAAAGAAAAGAAGGACAAAATGTTCTACTAACAACATCAAATTAAATATTATATACTATTAACGGATTGTGGCAACTTGTTAACAATTTCTGCTATTTCGAAAAATAACAAAAAGCACAAAATGTTATGTATTGATAATACTAATCACCCCGAATATTTATTTAATGGGGNAGTAAGATGTATATAGGCTAGTAAAGAAAAGAAGGACAAAATGTTCTACTAACAACATCAAATTAAATATTATATAATATTAATGGATTGTGGCAACTTGTTAACAATTTCTGCTTTTTCGAAAAATAACAAAAAGCACAAAATGTTATGTATTGATAATACTAATCACCCCGAATATTTATTTAATGGGGTTGTCACTATATTAGCAGTACATACTACGAATCGCAATAGTAGGGAGGACTGTGAAGATAAGAAGAATTGTGGGGTAAAACACGTAAAATTTATTAAATAAATATGTAAAATGTGCCACCTAACTATGGGAAATTCAAGTAGACCTAATCTTACATTCCAACAGGTGAATTTTGGAGGGGGTGGGTTGGCAGCTATTGTGGGTCAGGACAAGTACAATAACAAACAGTAATATATAACACTAATAATATCTGGACGGTTAACCATGGTAAATACAAGAAGACCTAACCAAACATAATCTAACTTCAGTGTAGAAGATTAACAGGAGATTTGTGCACGGATGCACTATGCGACGTCAAAATCAAATTGAATCTGGTGCTACGAGACCTTATGTAACAGCCTCGTTTGTTTTTTCATTTTTCATACAAGACTGTATTATGATTAAAATAATGGTCGTTTAATCCTTCGAGTCTTTATTCTATTATTCCAATCTTTGATACACTTATTGAATTACTATTATGGGGATCTACTCCCTTGCTGGCACTGGGGCTCGGGCTCTGTGTTTAATTTTGTGCTACACTTTAACAGTATTTTTCAGTGTGAGGGATGAGTTACAATTAAACATAATTTACTTAGGATCACAGTAATTAAACGCAAAGTAAAAATTATAACGGCGACCTATTGTGAGGTTAGGTTTCATTGTAGCAGGTATTCTGCATTTGACACGGCTAGGCTCCAGCAGTATGTAAGCCCTTCAATTCCCATGCTAAGATGCAATATAACACAGTATATTGAATACAATTTCCATACAATAACATGACTAAGTACAGCCCATTAAACAGATCAAGCAAAAATCAATTACTTAACTGACCCATGTATGGGGTGGTTATACCACCTTAATGATGATGGTCACTCACATCTTGGACATTTTTACCTTCTACACATGAATGATATTTAACTTTTTACATTAAAATAATCTCAAAAATATTTTTACTATAATGTTTTCATGGTAATATGCTATGCATAACATGATGGCCCCATGAAATTCTTATTAAGTGTGATTAGTAATGTCAATCTATATCATTTGCTGGTATTGTTTTCCCATTTTTAGGTAAAGTCATGATTTTTAAAAATTACTGGCACATCCTACTTTCTGGTTCTCCGGAGCTCACCCCGTGCGATAAGTCGACATCGTCGGTAATGTGGTTAAACCCTGATTATGCCCACCTACGAGGGTGTAGGCTCCCTCATATGCATCTAATTATCATGTGAGACTGTTATGTGGCCATCTCGCATGCTAAAAACACAACAAAGCCATGATAAGGTGTGTGGTGCACCAGTGGGTATAAGACCCAAAGTTATGTTAAGCTGCCATTTGGGAGTTGTTAAACCGATTTTTACTCACTATTTATTCCTTCATACGAGGCACTTACATGGTTCCAGCACTAAGGTGTGCTGGCAGCTGACACTGACAAAGAGGCACAAAGGAGATCATATTAATTAAGTGAATTAAATCCCCAGGATGTTTCAAGCTAGTGGGGCTGAGAATGTGACTATCCCTGGGCTAAACAAAAAAACATAATCAATTAAATTCCAGAATAAAATTAATAAATCTTGATACACTACAGACCAGTACAAGATGAAGAGCCTGGTGTGCGCGACATGCGTTCACTCTCTCAGAGTGTGCACAACCAACTGTCCGAGCATGGCAAGCCCGCTAGTAAACCCTGCTCTAAAGCGCACCAAGTGTATCAAAAATACACTGACACATTTATTGGGAAATCAAATACATCCAAACACATTTACACATCACTAAAATACGAGACCACTATACATTATTAATTTGCATAAGCAAATTCAGCATAAAAATAAAATTGAANGTATCAAAAATACACTGACACATTTATTGGGAAATCAAATACATCCAAACACATTTACACATCACTAAAATACGAGAACACTATACATTATTAATTTGCATAAGCAAATTAAGCATAAAAATAAAATTGAATTCGTAATAAATTTAATACGCAACATAATTGAAATATGCCACGAGGTTCTCTTTCTCTCTCTCTCTCTCTCTCCCAGTCTGTCGCATGTATATTGGGTTTGTTTACATTTTAGCATTTTTATTTTTATTAGAGCAAAAATTATTCGCATTCGAATGTATGTAAATTTGAGAGTAGCAGCGGATGGCTCGCAGTGGATAAGTCCACTCTGACACCAGGAGGGGTGTGGATAGCCATACTCGAATACGTGATTTACAAAGCCCGTTTTTACTGGGATGCAAAAATTCGGNCCCAGGAGGGGTGTGGATAGCCATACTCGAATACGTGATTTACAAAGCCCGTTTTTACTGGGATGCAAAAATTCGGGGTTTGTTTACATATTAATACAACTTAAAAATTACTGATTATTTTACACACTCACTCTACATGCACAATACATTCATGAGGATGTAATCAGGGACTGTAAGGTTCACACAAGGGGTTTTGTGAACACTGTAACCACTGTCTCCCCCTAGCTACATTCACTTCCCNCAGGGACTGTAAGGTTCACACAAGGGGTTTTGTGAACACTGTAACCACTGTCTCCCCCTAGCTACATTCACTTCCCAGTGGTATTCTTACTGGGGACGTCTCTTGGCTGTTTTGGTCGGCCCGAATTATCATGCCCTCAAAAGATCTGTCTTGAGGGCATGAAAGCTGGCTGGTCACCTGACCCTGGCAGTACCCAGGTGGCCAACAGAACCCAGTAGACGGCACATCGAAGCTGCGCTAAATAAGCAGGACGAACGAGCTAAGGGCGGAGGGGCGCAGCATGCATCATACGCCCTCGCCCCTTCTGGAGACTTTTCATCTGCTGCAGCCCGTTGACTCCAGCTGTGGAGCTGGTGACAGCGGGACGGTGGTAGAAGTGGCTTTCGCCGAGGCTGTAGGTGGTATGGGCCTCAGGTGCAAAGTGTAGGTAGTAGGGCTGAGTTGTGCTGGAACAGCTTCTAAGGGAGGTGGAATGCCTCTGTAAACTGGTCGCAATGCTCGGCTGTCCCGCTGCTGAAACTGGCGGAGTGGAGTAGTGACAGGTTCACAGGTCCCTGATGACGGTGGCGCAGCTACACGATGGCATCATGAGATTGCACGGTGGTGCCGATCAAGGTGCCACCCAGGATACAGGAATGCTGGAAAATGTACCTGTTTGCACACANCGAGATTGCACGGTGGTGCCGATCAAGGTGCCACCCAGGATACAGGAATGCTGGAAAATGTACCTGTTTGCACACATTGGGTGGCATTTCCTTCGTTGAAGCGAGACGCAGTGCGCCACTGTGCAGTGTGGCAGGCTGTGGCCAGCCAACGAGCTTTAGCAAACAGGCGAGGATGGTCGATATGTGCTGCTTTTGCATGGAGCAAAGGTGTACATTTACCACCGCAGGGCAAGGTAAACAAAGAACAGAGCATGCACGATGGCGAAAATCGGGTATCCAAATGTGGCATTACACAACAAGGACACACGAAACACTTAATTTACGAAATGTAATAATGTAAATAATTTGAACCACNAAATGTGGCATTACACAACAAGGACACACGAAACACTTAATTTACGAAATGTAATAATGTAAATAATTTGAACCACATTTATAATTATGTAAACTACTATAAAAACATTCGAAATTCTCTGTTTCTGAGGGACATAACATACTAAAAAGGAGCAAGGCATCATAGTGGTGTTTGACCTTCCGTCTTGCAGCACAATAAGAGAAATACAAATAGATCTTGAAGGCCGNAAATGTGGCATTACACAACAAGGACACACGAAACACTTAATTTACGAAATGTAATAATGTAAATAATTTGAACCACGTTTATAATTATGTAAACTACTATAAAAACATTCGAAATTCTCTGTTTCTGAGGGACATAACATACTAAAAAGGAGCAAGGCATCATAGTGGTGTTTGACCTTCCGTCTTGCAGCACAATAAGAGAAATACAAATAGATCTTGAAGGCCGCTGCTACAATATGCGGAAAATAGATCAATTCAAAAAAGAAGTTCCAAACCCCAGCATATCACAACACGTTCAAATTGCAGCCGCAACTCTTCTTCTGCGTGATTGGCCGTGCAAGATAATACACTTCCGCCTCCCAAGACAATAACCAGACTAAATATGACAGTAGTGCACCCTAGCACCTACAAAAACAGCCCGAAAGGCGTCCCCCGCTGCAGTAACTGCATGACAATAGGCCACACTCACAATTACTGTCGAATGAGACTAAATTGCCCACAATACATCGGGAATCACTCCAAGATGGTCTGTCCCACGTACCTCAAAATATCCCCGACTTGCTGTAATTGCCAAGGCGACCACCTATCAAACTCAAAACTCTGCTCGAAGTTCATAGAACAGGTTCATATACGACAAGCTCAAGCTGATAAACTCAATGCGCAGCAACAACAACTCTCTAAGTCAGCTTCAGTGCCTGCTAGAAACCTGGCTAACTACCAGAAAATCTCTGATGCAAAAAATTTGCCACAAAACCTCTCTTACGCACAGGTGACCTTATTACTAAAACAACCAACAACAGTCGCCACTCTACTTCCAGTCGCGCAGGAAATACTCACACAGAACCGTGATAGCTCCACAACTAAACACTCCACACCTCAGAGTGTGCCAGGAGGACTTGGAGAGGCACTCCAAGACATGAACTTGCTAATGCGGTTCTTGTCGAAGTCCAACTTTACAGCCACCATGGCTCATTCCCGTCCCTACATGGCAAAAAGCCACACTCTGACAAACCCACAAGAAAAATCCTGGTTACTCCTAGAAGCACTTAGCTCATTTTCGGAATTAAACTATCCTCCTCTTACAAAGTTGTTCTGGAGAACCCCTGGTAACTTAAACAAAATACATACTCTGACAAGTGAAATAAACGCGAATATTTACCTACAACCAATGATCGCAACACTCTCTGATGTAATACAAAAACCCTTGCCGCGCTCTGTAGCAAGTCAAACCCAGTTAATATGATGTGGCTCCCGGGTTAATTCTGCTAATAATAAACCTTCCAGTAAACAATTTAAAGCCCCCCACCCCCCTGGTACTATGGTACTATGAGATGATGACCTCTCGGCCGATCAGGGACCTCCGACCCCGCAAAACAGAAGTTACAATTTCCAGCTGGTTTCACAAAACTAATGACTCTCCCAAAGAATTATTGAATACTTATCTTAACAAACTGTTTTAAACCATTAATTTTACGCCCTCATCGTCTTTTCGCGAATTTAAATAGTTTAAAACCATGTTTTTTAAACCAACTTGCAATCGTTCGGCAGAGTAACACACACCCACGAGGAAATAAGGGGAATTTAACCAAGACAATTCCTCAACAGACTACATAACATGCCAGTAATATTTTCAATACTTTCTTTAAAATAAAACAGCACCTTAAAATCACTTGCTAAATCTCTCTTTAATTAATGGGCCCACTGAATTTCCCCAGAAAGCTGGGTGCCCCATAATGTTCTTCCCTCCCCCCACACCCCTCAAAAGCTCTTCTAGCCAAGACCGAGCGCAGGAAAAGAAGGAAGAGGCAGCACTGCCTAGGTGATTGGCTCTACTTTAGTTGTTCAATAAAAACGAGATTTTAGGTAAGTGGCTTTACTTTAGTTGTTCATTAAAAAACGGATATTTTGAAAATTGCAGGATTTTTATTTTGTTAAAAACGGATTTAAATGCAATAGTTTGTTTGTTTAAATTTATCGTATATCGTAAGAGCGGGACCTAAGAAAGTGTTTCAATTGAAAAAAAAAAATTATTTATTAATCGGTGACTATATATATCTACTATTTAAAGGGTGATATTAAGCAGAGGAGGGTAACCTCTGGAACTACAGATTGGGACGGTGCAGGGAGTTGGGAAGGGGATATGAAACCCCCGTTGGTGTAAAAGGCCATTCACTGGGTCTGATCTATCCCCACTCTGAGCTTCGGCAATGATGAAAAACGGTGGACCTGCTAAAATCATTTTGTAAATCGTTACATAAGATAACATACTTTCTTTTCGTATGCACACGATTTAACGCATAGCTTAAAGCTTATTTTTTTTCTATTGTAAACCCATCTTCTATGCACAACTTCCCCAACCATTATAATTTAGGATGTTTCGACTGGCAATTGTGAGTGTGCGAATGCATAACTGTTTCTTTTTTGAACGTCTTGGTTTGCAACAGTGCTCATACACGAAAGCTATTTCTTAAAACGCCATGCTTTGGAACAATGAATAATGTAATTGTTATTTCCCGGAACGTTGGGATAGGCAAGAAATGTTTTACAATAACCAGTTAGAAAAATAACATTTTACTGGAACGTTTTAATTACTTGTAACCGGAACGATGGAAAACATTACGCGAAAGTAAATGTTTGGCCCATCCCTACATATTTTCAAAAAACATTAAAAATTATTTAATAAAATTAGTTAGAAAGAAAAATTTATTGGCGGTATTTTAACTCCAAATAATATTTTTTATCGAATTTTTGGCCTCATTCGGTTTGCTATATGTAAATGTCAGAATGTGGCCTATAGTAAAATCTTGCGCCTTTACGAGGGGTTTTTTTTTTACCTCGAGTTGCAACGTTTGGAGGGGGGAAATTGATGGACGTAAGTTCAGGTAATAGAATAGGTTCAATTCAAGATGATGAAGAGATCTCTAAAAAAGGGGGATCAAGATTTCCTAGCAACAAGTATTTATGAAAATCTAGCTGAAGGTATGTATGCCGAAAAGAAAGATAAAAAAAAGTTGACGTCTGGAAAAACATGTTTTGGTTGCCGTGGGGCGTCATGGTTTGACGGCAATTTTTGATAATCACGGCTTTTCCGAAAAAAAAAAAAAAATCTTGGTGACTATCCAGATAGTGGCTTTTCTGTAAAAAAAAATTTTTAAATACCCGAAAAGTGGTATATTTCCACTATCCTAATTATGCAGAACACGAATATACTAGGGGCATTAACGTCATACTAATTTCGTAATATAAGCTAACTGATCCTAACTCCACGATTGGTGAATCACTATTTTACATGTTTAAACTAGCCTAGGGTTTTAAAATAACCTCTGATTTTAGAAAGATAATCTAACCTACGAATTTAGTCTAATCTAGGATTTTAGGGATTTAAAGGAACTGTAAAACACACTCAAAGAATATTAATTAACTCACCTAGGTAAGCGGCGGGTACAATTCCTCTGTCCACGACCCATTCAACTGTCATGCATCGGACCTCAATCCACAAAACACCAC
>NQII01007344.1:0-30102 GCA_002778355.1 Clitarchus hookeri | reverse complement strand
AACAAAATTGCGAAATGAGCAGTATAGCCAGTTTGTTTACGTTTCTGAACGAAACGTCCTAGACCAACAAAAGTTGCATTAATGGGTTCTGCACAGCTTACCTTGTTCATATTCAAGAGGATGTAATGTTAAAATAAGTAGAACATATTTAAAAAACTTGCGAAATATGTTTGTTTACGTCTATTAACGTCAGAGGAATTATATCAGCCCCCTACCTAGGTGAGTCAGTTTACATTCTTTTGGTGTTTTTTACGGTTCCTTTAAATCCCTACAATCCTACATTCGTAGTTTAGTGTAAAACCCAAACATCCTAGGTTAGTGTAAAACTACTATCCTAGGTTAGTGTAAAACCCTACAATCCTAGGTTAGTGTAAAATTAAAAAAATCTAGGTTAGTGTAAAACCCAACAATCCTAGGTTAGTTTAAAAATGTAAAATAGTGATTCATCCATTGTGAGGTTAGGTTCTGTTAGGTGGGCACGTATTACAAAATTAGTCTGACGTTAATGCCCCTAGTATATTCGTGTTCTGCATCATTAGTAGAGTGGAAATATACCATTTTCCGTGAATTATTTATATTTTTACAGAAAAGTCCCTAAACTTAATAATTACTGTGGCGAACATTCAATTCACAGAAATGTAAGTACGTTACACAATTTTGTTTCAAACACCTACGGTAAAGTTACAACATTATGATAAATAAAAATACGTAATTTAAAAAAACTTATNAATTCACAGAAATGTAAGTACGTTACACAATTTTGTTTCAAACACCTACGGTAAAGTTACAACATTATGATAAATAAAAATACGTAATTTAAAAAAACTTATTTTGTCATAACAACAGTTCACTATTAAAATGTATAAATGTCGCACATCCAATATTCACAATCACGCACACATTGACCCAAAGTAACAACAATGCTATTTCACACAGTGGTCACGACGCACGTTACAGTGTATTTATTCCTGCCGTGTAAANACCCAAAGTAACAACAATGCTATTTCACACAGTGGTCACGACGCACGTTACAGTGTATTTATTCCTGCCGTGTAAAAACAGATGTATCACAATATCGTAACTTGCTTACACAACAAGTACAAACATGATGTAGTAATTTTAAGTATTTTTCACAAGAAGAGAAAGCAACGCTTCGTTCAGGAACTCGCTATGTCACGTCTCCAGTCGACACTTAGCCAACTTCGGATTTGCAACCATTTTGCAAAATATATTCTCATTATTTTAGATAAGTAGCCAAACTACGTAATTACTTAAGTAAATGTTCACATTAGCAGACAATTTTTATAGATGATCTGACAAGTGGTTATCCAACAGATCATTTGTACTTCCTAGCCACCAACAGAAAAGTGATTGCAAAGTTCAAGGATTAGTGTGATAGAAAGATTGTTACTCAATTGTCTCAATGCACAAATATTTAATTTGCAGTGACAAGTTATTGCTGCTCCATAGATATACAATACAGAAGCTTTGTATTGTATAAGCAATATCATAGAATTTTTACAATAAATTCATTACTATATATAAAAATCAATAAATAATGCATACCATGGCATAAATTTTAAATATTAAGTTGAGAACTGTTAAGCATTTCAGTAGTGTTGTGTTTTTTGTTGTCACTTCATATTAACATAATTATATACGTTCTAATGCAACATTTTATTACTGGAGAACATATGCAACTTATTTCCAATAAGTAGAAGATAGTTTTGGCAGCTTGTGTAGGCCTATGTTATATATGACAACAATAAAATAGTTTTATTGTCAGCANAAGTAGAAGATAGTTTTGGCAGCTTGTGTAGGCCTATGTTATATATGACAACAATAAAATAGTTTTATTGTCAGCATTAGCCTAACTGTTAGATGTTTTGTGCTAAATTTCTCCGTTTATTTGTATTTACAGTTGATTTATGGATTTCAAACTGTATTTTTTATTGTTTTTGCAGTGTCCATCGCATATTTGGATAATGATTTAGTACCAAATGNTATGGATTTCAAACTGTATTTTTTATTGTTTTTGCAGTGTCCATCGCATATTTGGATAATGATTTAGTACCAAATGATGCTCTAGATGCTCTTCATACGCAGATTGGATCATTTGAGAAAACATATGAGTTGTACTCAAATGTGCTTTGCTGGGTTACAGCAATACTTAGATTACCTCAGCCATTGTTAAAACTTGATTACGTACAGGAAACCATTGGAGATTTGAAGTAAGAATAGTAATAAAAATTATAATGATATGTTATGTTGGTCTAATTTTCAATAAGGATCACATATGAAATCANCTAATTTTCAATAAGGATCACATATGAAATCAGTGTAAGTATGACATTGTCTTATCTAATACTTTGTTGGAAAAATATAGTCTTTAGTAATTTGTGACCATTATTTTATTATTTACACATAATTGTTGCCAATCCACATTCACTACATTATTTTCAACTGTCAAAAGTAAAGGTAAAAAATAATTCATAAAGGTAACCAATAATCTGACTTTTGCTCACATAGAGTTTAAGAGTGGATTATAGCTCAGTTTATTTTGTATAAGTGTAAAATTGCTAGTTAAATTTTTTGTGCATTTATGTATACTTTACATAGTTTTTACAAGATTTCACAAAATTCAAAAAAGCTGGTTAAAAAATGGACATTCTTCATTCCGTGGGAATCTTGTAAGTTACACTGTATGCATTGATTTATTTACAAAAAATAACTTTTACATTAGTTGAAAAAGAATATTAATAAGTAACTTGGTAAATAATTGAAGACAAAAAATAATATCAAAAAGCAGTTTATGTGGGTTAAATTACAGTAACTGAGTTTTAAATATTGTTGTTGAATGAAACACATTTTAGTGGACAAAGTTAAAGTTTGATAGCTTTCTACATGCATATGATCAGTAACCGTGGCGGTGTTCACTACTTGTCTGTTTATCTGTGACCTGTTCGTACTTGGCATACCTGAAGATNATGATCAGTAACCGTGGCGGTGTTCACTACTTGTCTGTTTATCTGTGACCTGTTCGTACTTGGCATACCTGAAGATAGTTTGTGAACTGTTTCACTGGATTGGCAAATAAAAGTATAGCACCAATAAACCGGAACTTGACTTTTTTTAAATATTGAATTGGCGCCTTTTTTAAAGAGTTTCATGTTGCTACCACTGAGCTAACCAAGTGGTAATTTCCAGCCGTCAATACCGGGACGTGCAACATTATAATATGGCGCCTAACTGTGGGGCTGAATATTATAAAACCTGTTATAACGAGCCGCGTGCCACGTTACAATGTACTGCTTAGATTTGTGCTTTTGATTATTTCTATTACTCTGTGGCACATTTTCACCATAATTTTCAATGACATTTAACATAAGAAGTTTCTTTAAAGCATTGAGGAAAAGGGGGCAATTTTTTTGTAGCCAAAGTATTGAACTATTAAGGTATTAGATTTTATTTAATAAGAAACAGGAAGTGGTATATAGACACTGCTTAACAAGGTTGTTGCCTAATTATTTGTATAATTTTACAACTAGTATGAACATAAATAACATTATTACATATATTATTTACATAAGATTCAGTCTAAGCAGACCATTGAAAACAAATAGCTGGTGAACTAGCCCTGAAAATTGAAAGTACAGAAACTGTATTTATTGTCTACATGTGTGAATATTATGAAACAATAACGGATTAAAAAAATTGTACATTTGATTTCAGTCATTCATTACTAGTTACCTTTTTTGTACTTATTTTGGCATTTTATGAGAGCAAGTNTAACATTATTACATATATTATTTACATAAGATTCAGTCTAAGCAGACCATTGAAAACAAATAGCTGGTGAACTAGCACTGAAAATTGAAAGTACAGAAACTGTATTTATTGTCTACATGTGTGAATATTATGAAACATTAACGGATTAAAAAGATTGTACATTTGATTTCAGTCATTCATTACTAGTTACCTTTTTTGTACTTATTTTGGCATTTTATGAGAGCAAGTGNATTGTACATTTGATTTCAGTCATTCATTACTAGTTACCTTTTTTGTACTTATTTTGGCATTTTATGAGAGCAAGTGTATTCTGCTGTGTAGTGATTGGTGTCTTCTTGTGTGTTTCGCACTGCCCCTGCTCCTATTCTCACCCCTCTATGACCTATTGCTGCCACTCACCTGCCAGCTGTGCAGGTATTTCAGTTTCATATAATGCCCACAGTCAGTGGCAGCCGGCAGTTGAAACTAGCCCCATGCTATTGATGTAGCCAGTTTCAACCCTCCCCTCCCACCCTCTAAGTCATATTTTTCCACCGTGTGGGTAAGTAGAGATAATCCCCCTCTCCCACAAAAATATGAGCTTTAGTGGGCTACTATGTGACCATCGACGTATATTTTGTGAAAGTTTGCCATCCAGCTGGCTTCGTACGTCCAATAGTTTTACCTTCACAAAAATTGTATTTTTCTATTGAATGGCTGATCTTATAAATGGTTTCATTTTGCAAATTTACTACCATTCCAAGTTGTCATTATAAAAAGAACTACAGTGTGACACATTTTCGCCCATAACATATTACAATATTCATCCTTTATTTTGTTGGGATAAGACAAAAAACTGGCAGTGTAGTCATAGAGATAAAGCCAGGTGTCATTCAAAAAACTGACTGCTTTATGAGAAGCTGGAAAAATTATTTGGAACAGTATGTATATGTCAGCAATGATAAGAGCAATTTTCATACTCTGCGACCAAATTCAAAACTTGTTTACACATCGAAGACGTAGTAGAACTGAAAATGATCAGAACTCACGCCAAACTGTTTTTCTTCCAAAGATATAAACATATGCTTTATAACATAAGTTCATTAATTGATATGCAAGTGAATTTTAAACACAAACTAAAATTCAAACATTATTTTTAATTAACATTACGAAGAACTTATTCTTCTGCCTTATCTCAAGACACCTAACAACAGTAATGAATGAATAATTAATTTTCAGGCAGTTATGTAATTCTATGGATTTTGTTAATTATAATCTGTAACCTTTAGGGTTATTAACTCTACACTACTATTACTTTACAAGTAAACCTAGTGGTTTAACATTTTATCAAAAGTTAATTTTCATTGAATGTTTTTTTACCAAGTGCAGTAGCCATGTAACTTAAAAGTAAATAATATAATAAAACTACAAGCACTGTACCAATAATTAAATACTGAACAAGAGCTCCGCTAATTATAGACATTTGTTTCATTCCAGAACATAAGCTACAGTTTGGGTTTGATATTTCTGAACCTAAGTCTGGTAGCGATATCAATACATGCTGGATTTGTTGGGGTTGTTGAAGAGTTTTTCGGTTTATATAACAGAAATGGAAACTTTTAAGCCCCTCATAAATTCACAGTTTCAGGTGTTACAAACAAAAAATATCTAATGAATGCTGTAGTCTACAAGGCACTTGTTTAGTTATCACAACCAATGAACTGTAGGCTTTGTGTTCGGCTATAGCAATATAATACACTACAACCTAGACTAGAAGCACGCTGCATGGTTTGCGAATCATTTACGCACGCAGACGATCCTTGGGTATTTAGCCTCGTCAGTGTACAGCGCCAGCCAAAGTAACTTTCCTGTTCGTTGTATAAACAATTGTTGACCCCGAGTGTGAATGGATCAAAGTCATGGACAGATGCAAAAACATAGTACATGTAATTTATTTCATCACTCATCAAATGCAAATGGATAACATTGTTTTTTAAAATTACTAATGGATTAAAATGTTAAAAATGTAAAAAACATCTACATTAAATATATTTTATGTGCAAGAACTAATGAGGAATAAGCGGATGCATAGTATGTCTGTTTGTAAAATGACAACAATTACCGCAAACTATGACATACCCAAACTTTCTAAATTGTGGATATGATTGGGTGAGGCAAGTGTAATTTGTTATTGAAAGTAACTCATGTATTGCGGTAACAAAATATACTTACTCTGGTTTCTTTGTGATTCTTGCTTTTAATAATAATATTTGCTACAGAGTAAACATCTGTTATGCAATAATTAGCAATATTATTTTAACTCTATCCAGATACAATATTAGAGAATTGTAATGATGATAATAGAAAGCAGAAAGTTTGTAGCTGCTGCTCTTATATACGGTTAAAATATTGGTTTAAGGGAGGCATATAAATAAACTTTGATGTTTCTTTTTCATTTAATATGCATATCACCCATTTATTTCTTAAAACAAAAAAGTCTCTCGCTTGCTACTTTTTTCCTGTGCACGTCCAGAAAAATAATTTAAACAGACCATTGTTTTTTACAATTTTTTACGTTGAAAATATATTCAGTAAAGAAAAGATTATGATTACATCATGGGTAGAAAATATCAGTGATTTTCCAGTAAAATTTTGAAATTGAGTGGATAGTTTTTGAGTGACGAGTTTAGTTTGAACGTTTTTCGGCAGCGCAAAGTGAGCATGCAGCGCTGTTGCGTTTCCTGCCCCGTGCAGAAACTGAGGGAGCACGGAGGAGGCACAGATCAGGGCGAGATGCCCCATGCTTCTTTGCGGCTCCAGCCAGCGCAAGGGGCTGGCTGGAGGAGCAGCAGCCGTGCTCAGCCGCAGTAGAGCACTGAGGCGGTGCATGCGAAGCTAAAAACCTAGCAGGTCACTTAGATTCAAATCATCTGATGTAGAGTCACACAACAGTCCTAAGGATGTTTCAGATTCATCTGATGAATATAATTCTTCCACCTTCTTTCTCTTTGTCTGTTGCTTCAAAGGTTTGGTGTCTTCTATCCCCAGCAGCATTTTTGCGTTTTTCAGTTCTTTGTCTCTATTCCTTTGCTGTGCTGCAGCTTGTTTCTCTTCTTTAACTTTCTCATGTCGAAAAGCTTTTTCTTCTCTGGAGAATCAGTATAAATTTGAGATTTACCAGGCTCCCGTCCTCTCAAAACCAGACACAATATTTTTCGGAGTGAATGATTCTAAGTTTGCAAGTTTAGCCAGCTTTGGAANTTTTCAGTTCTTTGTCTCTATTCCTTTGCTGTGCTGCAGCTTGTTTCTCTTCTTTAACTTTCTCATGTCGAAAAGCCTTTTCTTCTCTGGAGAATCAGTATAAATTCAAGATTTACCAGGCTGCCGTCCTCTCAAAACCAGACACAATATTTTTCGGAGTGAATGATTCTAAGTTTGCAAGTTTAGCCAGCTTTGGAATGTCATAAATTGATAGGTGTTTCCCCGGATTATTCAGGTGCCAATCGTTGAAAGCAATTTTCAGTTTTGCTTTAAAGGGACCAAACACTGGTACGACCAATGGTTGCAGTTTATGAGAGGTGTGTGGGGGGGAATGACAAATAAACTATTCCATTTGCACGACAGTAGTCAATGGCTTCAATAGAAACGTGTGACTCATGATTATCACATAGCAACAGGATTTGGTTTTCTATTGACGAATTTGTATATGATAGGTAACATGATCTGCACAAATGTGACATGTAAACAAAGCAGGGTAATGAAAATCACATCTTACTTTTTACCATGGCAATAGAAAATTTTGCTGTGGTGTCAAAACTTCTGTGTAACCAAACATGTGACAATTTAGTCACAGCAAAAAATGGTCTAAATAGTGTTTGTGAAAGTGAAATGGTAGTAATTTTTAATCATGAACCATGGACCAATTAGGCAATTACCAATGTGTATTTAGACATGGTTTGACAAAAAATTTTCTGACTACAGCTAGGGTTACCAACTATCCTGTATTATATGGGATTTCCTGTATCCTGAAGTTGTAATAATTATCCCTATGTACATAGGATGGGACGTCATATATCCAGTATCTCGGACTTCTTCTGAAATAAACTCTAACCCATTGGCAAAATATTTTCTAAGAAAACAAAATTACAAAAGCTACTTTATTTGAAGCCACATAATTGACTGAATATGAATTTTATACATGCAACAAATATTTTGTGGTTGTATATGCTCGGAGAAAGTGTTTACTGATTTTTGGCACAATACATATAGTATTTAAAATTGTTTTATTTTTGTTGATATTTCTATGGCGTTAATATTCTGTGTCTAGTTATCGGAAGTGTCCTTCATAGCAAATCTGAAAAGGTTTGTAACCCTAAATACAGCCTGTAGTGCTTGAATGTAAATTTGAACATTCACTCTTATGGTTTTGTGTTTTGTTTTTGATTCCAAGAATTCCTGAAGCAGCACAGAAGAACATAATAATGATGGTACAGAACCACAGATCTAAATCATTATGTTCTAGGAGAAATGACTTCTACTCAAAAGTGGAATGTTTTAGATGGAGAATTGATATCACAATCTCTTCAAGGTCTGTAGAGTATGCACATTTTTTCCTTACTTTAAATATTGATACAACACTATGTTTTTTCTAAACCGTATTACTTTAATATTCTTGCTGTGAACTAGCCATTTATTTAAGATACAGTCTTGCAGAACTTGCTTAGATACTTAGACTCAATCACATTTGTATTTAGAGGTGAGCTGAAACAATATTTTCAGGTATTTGTGACATCTGGCTCTTTAATACAAGAGTATTTGCAACTGATATAGATTTTGTCAGAGAAATGAAAAACGTATATAGTTATTATATAACTTCGCTGAGATTTGCAAAGTGTATCAATATGATAAAATCAGTATTAAAATGTGAATTTTCAACAAATATACATTGTACAGTTTAATTTTTTCCCCTGACTTCGTGGTTTTTTTAAAGTAGCATTCTTTGTTCAGTGATAAGTGGAGTACATAACATTTATTTATCCTACTGTATCTTTTAATTTTTTTTGTAACAAATTGAATTGTTCCTTTTAATGTGACATGTGACTACTTTGGACGTCTGTTGTGGCAGCATTTTGTGTGAGAGCCTTATGATGTCAGAAAGGACAGAGGACATGGGACACTGCAATTATAGCATAGACTTAACCACGAATGACCTCTGTGGCTATAGTACGGTAATAATTTAAAGGCCACGTCTATTTATATCACAACTTTGTAACTTATGCCTATTTGTCTGAAATGACATGTAACATGCTTGAACATTTTTTTGATTTGGATTATTGGCCATAGCTCTAACAGATTGTTCAAAGTTCTAAAGACCAGTCAGAATGTTATAAATAAATGAGTCTATTAAAAATAATGTATGCAGAAGAAATTTGAACAGAATAAAAGTTACAGCAGGTCTATTGGTGTGCATGTTTGCCACTATCTTCAAGTTTGTCGCCACTGTGAAGTTAAGTTATAAAATACGAGACACGATTTGTGTGCTTATTTGTTGTAATATTTATTCAGATTGAGACTTTACTTTAACCAAAGTTACCTAGCACACATCAATGCCAAGGAGTTAATACTTTCTATTATACTGTTCTTTTCCGTCAGTTTTAACTAGACTAAGCAGTCACTGCAGAATATTAAAGTGCATTACAGTGGAACCTCTTTGTATTGAACTAGGGTGGATTGAAATCCTGCAACCTTAGAACATATTCTGTGATCCTATTTTTGATTTATCTGCATTTCAAGACCATATTCATTGAAAGTCCACATGTATTAAAAAATTTTGTCAGTCCCCTGAGAAACGATGGATAGAGAATCCACTGTATGCGTTATGTACTATATCGTAAATAACTAAAAAAAAATTGTAATAATACATTAAATAAAAACTATAATAAATAAATAAAGATATTGTAAAACAGTCAAATAGCCAACAAAATATGGTTATAGGCTTAAATTGTAAACATTTATACATTATACTTTATGAAACCAGCATTCTTTGAACTGTTGAAAAATATAAACAAGAATTCAAAAGCCAAAATATTGCAGTCACATGGCATTGTTTTTATTTTTATGTAGGGCAAGAAAACGTACTTGGTACCTGAAAGTAAAACATAAACAGGGTCTCAGAAAAATGTGAACTTATCGTGAATGGACTTCAGTTTTCGCTCATTATATGCAGTATGACTGCACCATCAGCATTGTGACAGCGGCTGGCTAAGGGTCAGCTGATTTTGAGTACCTTTCATGACCACCAATACATTAAAGCCTATGTATAACAAAATTGAAGGGACCAAAGTTGTGTGTGTAATAGAGGATTTCTTTATAAAGAGTTGATTTACAGTAGTGTTGTTGTTGGTTGTGTGTGTGTGTGTGTGGGTTTTTTTTTTTTTTTATGTAGTACCTTTTGCATCTAATTGCTGCTGAAATTGAATTACATTGGTTCTTTAGTATTGATTTAAATAAGAAAAGTATTAAATAGATTTTCATTTGAACACTTATACATACAGTAAATCATTATCGCCACTATTAATAAATTGTCATTGACGTTGAAAAAAATATGCCACTAATTTTTTTTGAATCAACATTTTGTAAAAAAAAAAAAATATTTGCCAAATTCTTACATTTTAAATAAGTAATAAAAACTCTTGTGATAAAAAAAATCCTGGGTAGACACAAAGTGAGACAATACAGCTTCTACAGCACTTAAAATAATGTTGTGGCTTTTGTAAATTAAATTTTTTATCTGAAATATGTGACAAACAAAGGGAGGAGAAATGTAGAAGGAAAGTAAATATAATTAGACTTTTCAGTCTTTGTTATAAAGAGGTTTTGTGCAGAAGAGGGAAAAATAATTGTTATAAAGAGTAGAAAATGCATTGTATCAAATACAGTTTTGACCGGACCAAACACAAATTTTGCTATAGATTTTTTTTGTTATAAGGAGGTTAAATATATATATATATATATATATATATATATATANAGAGAGAGAGAGAGAGAGGTGTTATACTGTAGTATGTTAATGCCCAATGTCTCCACTGTGCCATACTTTTATTTTTCTGCCTGCCTGCTTGTTCAGTGCTTGCTCATGTGCACTTCTTCAGGCCTTACCATTTACTTGGCTGTAGTAATTGAAATTATGTTACAGCATCAATTAAGTTAATTAGTAATTGAGAGTGCAGCCCTATGCCATCTTGGCTTTACAGTAGTTGTATCTAATGCACATTAATTTACTGAGCTGGTACATAATTTATTTTGAATAATATAAAAATATGTGTTTTATGTATTTTGGCTCTCAAGACCCTGATGTTAAGTCGACCAAACCTCTCCACTTCAATGTATTGTGTGTACTCATACAATGTTGCCTTTGTATGTTGTATGTCTTAAAAATGAATTACAAAAATTAATGTAAAAAAATTTTATATCAGTGTTTTGGCACGAGTGTTGGAACCGACGTTGCTGTTTGAAGTGACACTTCGTGATGGAAAGAAGAAAGTGTTTGAAGTTAGCATTGCCAAGTTTCACCAGATTAGGTACAGTGTTGCATCAGTGTTGAAAGAAATAGAGAACTTGAAAAAGAAGAAGCTTTTGAAAACATGATATTTTGACATTATCATTCATCTCTGGATGTCTACAAATAATCTGTGTAGTGACAGATGCTCTTGACATATTTTTCATTAAGTTGATTGGCTTGTCAGATCTGTTTTCCATGGTGCTCCAAGCAAATTAGTTCTTAATTTTCTATGTTTGAGGTAATTGATACATCTTTATGTTGATTACTACTAGAAAGTTTGAGTTCATTGAAAATAGTTCTGAATATGTATATGACTTATTTCCATTAAAGCTGTCATTGTGTGCATCATAATAAGATAGTTTATCACATATCATGAAAGGTATAGTTAACAAAGTATCTACATAATTTTAATTATGTGTTGCACATTTGTTTCAATTTGTTGTATCCTTTTCTTGGTTTTCACCAAATTTGATTGGAAATCAATTCTAATCTGATGCTTGTTGATTCTTCATTCATTGTATAATTTGTGTTCAAGAACTACCTCAAAAATATTAAACAAAGTATGTTTTTCTGGGGTGTTAAAAAGTATACATAAGAAGGAATTACAGTTACTTGGTTGTACTAATTATTTGCATAGAAAATAAAAAGAGACTTTGTATGTTTATAGAAAACAGAATGTATTTTAGATACAGCTTTTGTAATCATCTATGTCAACTTTGCAGTGTGAATATAATGTTTAATTAGTGTGTTAAGCAGGGTTTACATGATGCAATTTTACTGGAACCTTATTGATTGGCAAAAACTAGTGCCAGGAAAACGCATTGTGTAAACGAGTAGTACACTGGCGCCAGCTTACTGGTGTTCAACTTTTGGCTCTACAGGCATACCAGTTCTGCTAGAGGAAGCTACAGAACCTGATGTTAACTCTGTATTCTTTTTGCATACTTTGTTTTTATGCTGCTACTTGAGTTATATCATGTCGTACACAAATGAAGGTGATGGGCAAGGTTACAAAAATATGTGTGAATAAGTGGAATCCACACCAAATCAAAGCATTTTTAGAAATTTATGAACAGTACCTCTACTGTGGGATGTCAAGAGGGAAGATTATAAAAAACATAAAAGAAAACAAAAAGGAGGGTGATTATTCTGTGATGGTTGACATGTTGAAAAAATACTTCCCTTACATGTATGTAGCCAATCGTAAAATATAAATTTTGTTGCATAAGAAAAGCATATACACAAGAATTTCATAAAGTTGAGAAATCCAAAATGAAGATGGAACCTGCACTAGAGGACATCTATGAGCCCATGCTGACGTGGTTTTGTAAGACATACATGTTTTTAAGCGAAACCATAAGGCTGCATTATATAACTTCCCATTCAGTGAGTAAAAATAATATATAAATTTATCTGCTTAGATAACATATGAAATAAAATTTGCAAATATTTTATTAACTATCGACAGGCATGCAGATATCAGTGCTAAATTACCTCATATTGTTACATTGTCTTCACATAACATTATTTGATTACAATTTGTGTGTATGTAATAATGNAAGCATATACACAAGAATTTCATAAAGTTGAGAAATCCAAAATGAAGATGGAACCTGCACTAGAGGACATCTATGAACCCATGCTGACGTGGTTTTGTAAGACATACATGTTTTTAAGCAAAACCATAAGGCCGCATTATATAACTTCCCATTCAGTGAGTAAAAATAATATATAAATTTATCTGCTTAGATAACATATGGAATAAAATTTGCAAATATTTTATTAACTATCGACAGGCATGCAGATATCATTGCTAAATTACCTCATATTGTTACATTGTCTTCACATAACATTATTTGATTACAATCTGTGTGTATGTAATAATGCTCAGTTTCAGAACAAAAGGTGTTGTTTAGTTGAAGTATGCTGAACAGAAAATTTAGGTGAAAAATGAGTGGACGTGGCCACTGGAAAAATAAGTATTGTCAATCTGGCAAACACAAAATTTAAAAACAGATAAAAATTTGTAGTGATCAAAGACTTGGTAAATTATTTTTAATTTCAATGTAGTTGACAAAAGAATTCTGGGCAGGCAAAGGTGCAGGATAAAGCCAACATAACACGTAGTACATTATTATTAGATTACCAAGTACAAACACTACTATAATTTAAAAATTTAGCAAAAAAATATTTATTTCATAGGTGTTATTAATTGGCTTACAGTATTATATATATTAGTACACATTAATTGGTAGTGTCTCTTATATCCATCCTACAAGTTGAAGTGATGTAACTTCCATAAATTAGTGGTTAGAACTGTGAAATATCTGTACTTTCCACAGCACAGAACCATCATCACGTATGAAATAAGAGGTATAGGTCCCTTTGAGTTGCAACTTGCTTTGAGTAGTTGTTACTTCCCAATCTTTGTATTACTCGTAATGCAGAGCCAGCAGGAACTATTCCCCACCAACTTCCTGGAATTATTGTCCCCATCCCAAAGTCCTTGATGTCAACTGAGCCAGGAAGCAAATGATGAGTTTGTGTTTTCATTTTTAGACAATTGTAAAGGGTGCTCTAGCACCAAGGGATATTTTGTAAACTTTTTCTGGAGCCATTGCTATCTGTTTTTCAAGCACTTGAAATTGACTGGCCAAAATGCCAAAGAGATTTTTCTACAATGTGTTGTGTCCTTGAGAGTCTATAATTAAATACAAGTTCTTTGACATCAAAGGAAGCATTCTAAGCTTTGTAGCANTAAGGTTTTGGCTTTGTAGCAATAGAATGACATATAATTAATTGTGAAATTAATTCCCATTGGTGCAAAATCTGAACGTTAAATTTGATATAATGTTAATAATTTCAAAAATCAGTCTTCTGTACGATGCCTTTCTATCTTCTAGATCAATATGACTTATTCACATTCTCTTGTTTTGATGCGGCTTTGCCACGCTTTTATGCTCACTAACTTGTCTACATTGGCATTTTTTAATTGAGAATACTAATAAACTAATATGTCTGTGTTTTTGACGAAAGTCCTTGAACTCGTTTATTTTCATGATGCAGAAATTGACAAACATTTTCTTTTGCAAAACTTCAAAAAGTATATTGGTCATCAGGAAAATAGTGAAAGATATTCTGCTGCAAATTTTCAGAGTAATTATTATTTTACAGATTGAAATTAAAGGAGAAATTATGCTTTGCCCCTGTTTAGTTAATGTGCAGCATTCTAGGGAGTCTCTTATGTGTGTGTTTAAATGAAAAATATTCTCAAACTTTGCTTAACATTTATGCAATTATAAGTTTATATGCCATGTAACCACATTGTTAAATCAGCATATGCAAGTGATATCACAACTAACCAAAGAACCTTTTTTCTTGGACATAGTTTATTCGTAATAGGATCTTGTATAAATCTACTGCATTGCCTTTGTTGGACCACAAAAGGGTCCAGCAACCTAAGCCACTGAGTATGATGTAGCCAATAGTGTACTTGAAAATTAAAATACAAATTGCTTATACTTACATTATAGAGTACCTCATGGTCCTCTTTAGTAATAATAGCACAGCAGCTCTTTCTTCTTCCTTACATACTGTAAGGTAAGAGCTGAGCACCTCAACTTTTTTTATAGGGACTCACTTGATTAGCTCAATCCAAAAATAGATATGAGGAAACCCATTACTGTGTTTCTCTAGTGCAATACAGAAACAAGCAACAAGGAACAGAGTCCTTAACAAGTCAATGAGAGCTTGTTTTCTAGTTGGTAGTAAGATAATGTCTTGAAGAATTGGCTTGGGTTCTTGTGCACATGAATCTTTATTCCCTGTATCCAGGACTTAATATGTTAGTACAACGTGACTAATATATTAATCAAATTTAAAAAAATCATTTTCGACTAATGTCTGCTCAGCTGCTTATAGGATGTCTACCCACAGGGAAAAGTCAGGGAATTTCATGTGACAGGGAAATATCAGGGAACTGTCACCTGGGTCAGAGAAAATGTAAATAATTTGCTACTCTGCAAAAGTTGTTAGTTGTGTGAATATAGGATATGTTAACTGTTGTATGTTTTGTATTATGGTGTTGGCAAACCTGTTAACTTTAGTGTTGTGTTTTTGTTCTCGGAGAGTATATAGTTGTTAAGGTTTTGTTCAGTTGCGTTTTAATAAAGATGAGATAGCAGTGGCAATTATTTATTACAAACCGAGCAAAGAATGATTATCAAACATGGTAACAGAACGTGGTTTAGAGGATGCTGGTTTGTAATGATATATGGAAAAATCGCTATCTTTTTAATGAAATATTTGTGAACTGAAGGAGCTTGCACCTGTTGGTTTATGCAAAATGGAATCCATAAAACTGGAGGTTGCTGTTCCAGTGTTTGATGGTAAGAATTTTCAAACATGGAAGTTTCAAATTATGACAATCTTGGATGCCAAAGATTTGTCTGATGTGGTTGAATTGGATGTTCCGGAGCCTGTTACTGCTGAATGGGGTAAGAAGAATAAACGTGCTAAAGCTATTATTGTCAGTGGTTTAAGTGATGCACAGATCAGTTATGCAGAAGAAGCAGTGAATGGCAAGTCAATTTTAGAGAACTTGTCTTGTGTATATGAAAGGAAAGGAGCTATTGGTAAGCTGATGATCAAACGAAAATTGCTGGAACTCAAATTGGAAGAAGGTGGTGATCTGATGAAACATCTGGAATACTTTGATAAGCTGGTGAAAGAACTGCGTGCATCAGGTGAAAAGATTGTTGACACAGAAATATTGAGTTATTTATTGTTATCATTGCCAAAAATTTGTGATGTGATTACCAAGGTTTTCAATGTCATTAGTGAAAAGATGTTGACAATGGAATTTGTCCTGTAAAAGTTGTTACTCGAGTATAATAGAAATGTAGATGAGAGGGAACGTGGTAATCAATCGGTTTCAACTGTAGAAGCGTGTCAGGCAGTTAAGAATTTAAAGTCATCTCAGTCTTCTGCACAGTCCAGTGGTCATGTGAAACGTGATGTTAAATGTTTTAAGTGTAAAGAGATGGGACATATTGTTAAATACTGCAAGAGTAATAATTCACAGAATCAGAAAAGGTGCTATAATTGTAATGGTATTCGTTACGTTAAAGCTAAATGTTATAAGAAAAACCAAGGTAAGTGTAATCGTGTGGGAAATTTCGGAAATTTTCGTAATCATGAGAATAAGGATTCTGGTGGTAAAGGTGTAAATTTTATAAATGCAAGTATGGCTCATGCAAGTTTCAATGCTGATGAGAAGGTAAAGTCTCAGGACTATCGTGCTGAAATGGAAATTGTTAAAGCAGAAATTAAATGGTATGTAGACTCTAGTGCAAATAATCGTTGTGTAAATAGGAATGATTTGTTTTATAAGAGTGTTAAATGAAAGAAACCGCAACCAGTAGGTTGTGCAAAAGATGGTGCACAGATGCTTGCATATGAAGTTGGTACAATTCATTGTGTTTTTCAAATGGTTATAGATAAAGTAACTGTAGAATTTACGAACGTACATTATGTGCCTGAACTTAGAACAAATTTGTTATCTGTTAAAAAATTTGCTAAAACCAGTATAGATATTAGATTTTGTGGAAACGGAAGTCCTATTTGTTCATGGGGTGTTCATGTGGGTGTTCTGGATTCAAATGGAATGTATGAAGTAATATGTACTGTTGCTAAAGAAATTGGTGTAATTACGAATTTATGTACTAGTAAAGTAAGTATGAACACGTGGTATGGTCCATACCGTATAAGAAGGCCACTTTCTGACAGTCAGTGAGTGGCAACTTGATGTATACGAAACAAACAAAGTGTAATTTACAAAATCCTGTATCTGCTGATGCACGAACGAACAAAAGTTAAAATTACGTTGGCTATTCTGAATGCACTGCCGATGCACATCAGAAAAGCAGAAAATATGCGGATAAGAAAGAGTTCTTAGATTTATTAATAAATTTTATTTTACAAGGTCACAAAACAATGGTTGTTAGTGATAAAAACTAAACTTCGTGATAATGTAGGTGTTCAAAATGAAATGTGCAATAGAACGATACGATGCGGAAAAGTTTTCTGAAGTTGTGCTAACTTCAAAAAGCTTTTTCACGTCGTATCATCCATCTCCAACCTCGCCTTCAACACGTCCTTGATATTAATTCCAAAAGCATACAGAAATATTGCATAATATTGTTGAATTATTTTTTCTAATAATTTGACGAAATGACACGAATTTGAAATATATTTCCAGCCCGTAATATAAGAACTATCAACTTTAAAAAATACGCTATCTGTTGACCAAAAAAAGGGTTGCTCAAACTTTGCCATGACGTGCTGTTGCGAGCTATCTGTCGGATATTTTGTGAGGTATTACCAGTCGGAAATGAACCGTTTTCCTGCGCAATATATAGCGAATTTACAAACAGTTACCAATAGTTATATTTTTCCACGAGCTCTGTATAATTTTTAAAGTAACATATATTTCATGTACAACGATTTGGAGTACAAGTGATTTATATTCGGCTGGTAATCGTTCGTCTACGTAAATTATACGCCATATTGTTCTCTCCAAACCCATCTCCTTGTTTCCGTAGAAAATGAGACACTCGTGAATAGTTTTTAAGCAATTCTAACGTTATTCCACGTCCTATATTTCCAACTCGAATATATTAGCTATAACGTCCAAAGTGTGATAATAGATTCAACAGACCGTCTCGCAAATGTTAACCCAAATTCACTATCACGGACAAATTAAAAAAAGAGTTCGCAAATATTTAATTATTTGCAACATTTTATATTTTTACTTTTATAACCTACTTAATTTTTTAGACAGATGTCAGTCTTAAAATATCTTAAAATTTGTTTAGCATTCCAGTACAATGAGAAGTGGATTAGCTGACAGCGTGTTAATAAAAAAATACAGCCCCGACTTGACGGACTAGCTGATGGCGGAAGGATACGTAGTCAGATGTAAACAGTGGCGCTACTTTTGCAGAGCTGTCAAAAAGTGACCTTATATGGTACAGAATATATAAAAGGTATGGCCATCTTAATTATGATACTTTAAAGAAAATGAAAAATGGTAACATTGTTGATGGTTTTTATTGCACTGATGTTAATTGTAACATAAAATTTTGTAATATTTGTTTGAAAGCAAAGCAACGAGCATTTCCTTTTAATGATAAATGATTGACAAGCAGGAGTGTGTTAGAAATAGTGCATTCTGATCTGGCAGTAGTGAATAGTCCTAGGGGATGGAATGGAGGAAACTATGTGTTGACTTTTATAGATGATTTTTCTCGTTTTAGTACTATTTATGTCATTGAAAGGAAAAGTGATTTATTTGAGGTGTTCAAAGAGTATAAGGCACGCATTGAGAATTTAACTGGTAGTCACATAAAGATGTTACGATGTGATAATGGTGGAGAATATACGAGTAAAGAGATGAAGAATTTTTGTCAGGAGTCTGGTATTAAGATTCAGTACACTAAGGCGTGTACCCCACAACATAATGGTGTGACAGAAAGATATAATGAAACTTTGATGAATACAGCTCGCTTTATGTTGAAAGAGAGTAAAAGGAAATATGAGTTGTGGAGTGAGGCAGTGTATTGTGCGAATTATTTGAGAAATAGGAGCCCAACTTCTACAAATAAGAACAAAACACCATAAGAGTTGTTTTATGGTAAGGTACCAGATGTGAGAAATTTACGAGTTTTTGGTTGTGAAGCGTATGTAAAGATTCCAGAGAACTTACACAGAGGAAAGTGGTCTGATAAGTCGTGGTGTGGAATTATGATAGGATGTACGGACACAGGGTATAAGATTTGGTCAGAGAAACAAAGGAGAATTTATGTGGCCAGAAATGTTGTGTTCAATGAGATGGTTAGTGTTGATAGTAATGTTTCAAGTGAAACAAAGACAACGGTTAGAATGGTATCTGAAGACGAAAAGGAAGATAAAGATGTTGAAAGAGGAGCTAGTGATAATGAGGGGGTAGAAGATGTATCTTCCAGAGAATGAGGATGGTGTGAAAAGAAGTTAGAGGAATAGAAGACCACCTGTAAGATTTGATGATTATGAGGTGTATGCTTGTCATGTAGAATTTGAGGCCCCTCAGACGTATGAAGAAGATTTGTCAGGAACTCATGCTAGTGAATGGAGTCAAGCTATTAATGAAGAACTGAATGCTATGAAAGAGAATAATGTCTGATTGTTGTGCAGGAAACCTGAAGATGCAGAGACTGTTGATACGAAGTGGGTGTTTACGATGAATTATGAGATTGGAAAGAAGGTTTACAATGCAAGGTTAGTTGCAAGAGAATTTAAGGAGCGAGGAAATTTTGATCCTGAAGAAACGTATGCTGCAGTGGCTAAGTTGACTATTGGGACGTTCTTGTCTGTTGTGAATCAGAGGAAGTATCATATGGAACAGTTAAATGTAAAGTATGCATTTTTTAATGTTAAATTGGATCATGCTGTTTACAAGGAGCCACCAAAGGGTCTTAAGTTTAGGAAGGGATGTAGCTTGAAGAAATCGTATGGTCTGAAAACAGCTCCTAAGGCTTGGAATAAATTGTTTGAGTCTTTGATGGTGAAGTTGAAGTTTAAAAAGTCATACCATGATAGTTGTCTTTATACAAGGAAAGAGAATGGAGTATATATTTATGTAGTGTTGTATGTTGATGATTTATTTATCGCCTCTTCAAGGAAGGGTGATATTACTAAATTGTGTGATATCTTATCAGAAGAGTTGAAAATGAAGAGATTAGGTACGCCCAGGAAGTTTTTAGGTTTCGAGATTCAGTGCGATCATGAAAAAGGAGAGATGAAGCTCAGTCAGGAGCAGTATACGAGAATGGTTTTAAGAAAGTTTAATATGGAAGAGAGTAATCCGATTGGTNGATGAAGCTCAGTCAGGAGCAGTATACGAGAATGGTTTTAAGAAAGTTTAATATGGAAGAGAGTAATCCGATTGGTACTCTGATGGAAGTGAATTTTAAGATTGATGATGAGTACACAGGTGAGAAAAAGTGGCCTATACGAGAACTAGTAGGTAGTCTATTATATTTGGCGTGTGGCATGGGCGTAGCCATGGTGGGGCAGGGTGGGGCACTTGCTCCCTTGTGGTTCATGTAATCAAGTAAAAAATATACAAAAAGTTTAATACCTAATGTAAAAATGTTGATTAGCTCTTGGCCCATACATAAGGATGTGTGAAAATAATGATCTATATAAAATCGCTCAAAACAAAATGTGTGTTCCGAGATGACCTACCAACCATGCATGTGACTGCTCACAGGCGCGCGGCCATTGTACCTATAATCTAGCGGCCCCAACTGATTTGCAACCTCGGTTGCCACGCGCTGTAGATGCTTATAGCTGTAAGTATCCACGAGTGATGGATGCCTGTCT
The DNA here is from genome assembly GCA_002778355.1 of Clitarchus hookeri. Classification (NCBI taxonomy): domain Eukaryota; kingdom Metazoa; phylum Arthropoda; class Insecta; order Phasmatodea; family Phasmatidae; genus Clitarchus; species Clitarchus hookeri. The sequence goes on along the minus strand of NQII01007344.1, from coordinate 9,350 downwards.
CCGTCTCGCTCTTACATCCAAGCACTGTTCTGAAAGCGCGACCGCTCGATCACCATTTAATTTACCTGTCAGTGGCTGTCAGTGCATACGTGATTGTGTGTTAAGATGTCTGCGGATTTTCATTGAAAATATCGTTAGTAATTTTTTGGTTATCTACTTACAATGGATATTAGAAACTTATTTAGTGTAAAAGGTATGTATCTATTCTAAAATGTTTTTTGAATANGGTATGTATCTATTCTAAAATGTTTTTTGAATATCTAGAATAAAAAGCATATCACGTTACAGATGCCATAAAGGCGTATTAGATAATTATACGCCCTTATGGCACCCGGAAACACAAGGACGTACAATAATTTTTTTATGTTAATCTATGACGCTATACCGCCACTGTGGAAGACATGGTGGCTTATAGGGTCAGAGTTAATGCCTCCAGGCACAGACTATATGTTGCCTGGAAGGTTGAGGGTATTTCAAGAATGTAGACTTTATATTGTCTCGAGTTTAACACAAACAATATACTACAGAAACATTTCCGAGGTGTGGTACTCTAAGTTTGGCTACTCGTATTAACTGGGGCGACTTCGTAGTGGAGGGGCTTCTCTGGATGGTGTACTGTATACTTATCTCTGCTGCGGGTGCTGGTAAGCTGTCATCTGGGGATGAGCTCCGGCGCGTTGGGCGGCCTTTGGAACAAGGCCCGCGTATGTAGTCAGCTGCGGACTGCGGCTCGGACTCGTGCTCACGTCTTCTCGCGATTCCTTCACGCAACTCTTCCCTTGGCGCGGTGATAATCAACTCCCCCTCTCTTCTCTCGTAAAGGGGTATATATGCTCACCAGCCTCCAGTCTTAATTGTCGGCACATGGTGCCTTGTGGTGGTGAGGGGGTAGGTGGTAGAATGCAGAACAGTGCCTTTCAAAACACATGTCCTTGTTCCTGGAGGGTTGGGGGGGGGGAAGGTAGCCCCTTGCCCCTAGCTTACTCTCGTCAGCTATTTCTTCGGTGCGTTTCCACATTGTCCTGTGGTTAGCTAAGGGGGGAGGGGGGTGTTCTCGGCACCAATATCTAGCTCGTCAGCTATTTCTGCAGTGGTGCGTGTATTTTGAATTCAGGCGAAATACACATGATTATTTGGTGATATCCCGTGAAACCTCTGCGCTCCACAGATCTCACGGGCTGGCTAGAGGCCTAGGGGGGTGGCAGGGAGGCCTACGCAGCAGGACGCGCAGCATTACACGTGTAACTGCGGTCCATTCTGGCTGTTCACCTGCTTCGTGACACGTGTCTACTAAGTCTCTACCCTGNCGCTCTCATATTCCTAAACCGTCACACGACATCTATTATTTTTCAAAGCAGAAGTATTGAAATTGTAAAATAAAAATTTTATTCATTTTGAATTTTTTTTTATTGTGCGTGTGTAAACTTTTTATAACTTATGAACAATTTAACCGATTTAGATGGTTCTTGCATCAATCTGAAGGGATTGTTGATTGTCAAAATCAATCTGCATGATGAATTAATTGTTGGAGTAGATGCTGAGTTATTTAGGAAATTCGAGTTATTGAAAAAAAATTATACAGCCTGTAAATGAAAAAAAAATTCAAAATAAAAAAAAAATTATTTTTATATTTCTACATCAAAATAAAACTGATTAATGAAGAAAAAAAGTTATACGACATTGNATTATTTTTATATTTCTACATCAAAATAAAACTGATTAATGAAGAAAAAAAGTTATACGACATTGTACTTTTTGCTAGGATACGCCCTTATGGCATCTGCAATGCAATATTAAATTAAATACCTAATAACAAAAAGGTTATNCAGCGTCGCTCTCATATTCCTAAACCGTCACACGACATCTATTATTTTTCAAAGCAGAAGTATTGAAATTGTAAAAAAAATTTTTATTCATTTTGAATTTTTTTTATTGTGCGTGTGTAAACTTTTTATAACTTATGAACAATTTAACCGATTTAGATGGTTCTTGCATCAATCTGAAGGGATTGTTGATTGTCAAAATCAATCTGCATGATGAATTAATTGTTCGAGTAGATGCTGAGTTATTTAGGAAATTCGAGTTATTGAAAAAAAATTATACAGCCTGTAAATGAAAAAAAAATTCAAAATAAAAAAAAAAATATTTTTATATTTCTACATCAAAATAAAACAGATTAATGAAGAAAAAAAGTTATACGACATTGTACTTTTTGCTAGGATACGCCCTTATGGCATCTGCAATGCAATATTAAATTAAATTCCTAATAACAAAAAGGTTATTTATTTTCTTTTAGCGAGACAGAAGAGGAAGCAACCAGATAAAAGTAGTGGCGAAAGTGATAGCGGTGGAGACGAAAATTTGAAGCAGAATGTTGCAGATACTAGCGCTGACCCTTGCGCAACTGCACCTACACCTGCACATGTTGCTGTTTTGGCTGCATCGAGTGGATCTTTGCTACTATCTGGTTTTGGTGCACAGGATCAAGCTTATTTTGTTAATGATGTAGGTCACTGGCTTGGACATTCATTTAGTATGACCTCATCTCAAAGAATGCAAATTTTAAAAAATTGTTGGTCACCACCTCCAAATTATAACTGTGCTAAGGATGCTGTCCAATTAAAAAGGAAATTCAAATACTGCTAGTTGGTGGATTATGCTCCTTGGCTGGCGTATTCTAAAAAATTAAAGGACACATTGTGCATTTACTGTGTGTTGTTTCCACCAAGTAATGTGCATGGTGTTTCAGGCTCGTTCATAGTGCCGGCCTTTACTCGCTACAAAGACATGCACGAATTTGCAAGAACTCACACGTCATCTCAGTGGCACAAATCAGCAGCCACAGCTGCAAAATGTTTATAGTCAAAAATGTGCCTGTTGATGTTCAGCTGATTTCTGCCCATCAAAAAGAGATAGAATTCAACAAGCAAGTCGTGACATCAATAATTTAGACCGTGATGTTTTGAGGTACTTACGGCCTACCTTTGAGGGGATAAAGAACATCATGAAGGTGTTTTGAAGATTTGGTTTAACTCAAAATTGAAGTTGGTGACCACATTTTGAAAGAGCACATAGAAAAGGGTAGAAAAAATGCCACCTACATGTCACCACAGATTCAAAATGAAATAAATCGGCCTATGTAGAGATGTTATTAGACATGACATCACTACCGACGTAAAGAATGCATATGCCTATAGTATACTGGCAGACGAGAGCAGTGACATATCAAGGAAAGAGCAACTTTTCATTGGTGTTAGATTTATTGACAAAGAAAAGATGATGGTTTGAGAGCAATTTTTAGGCTTTGTAGAGCTAACTGCCATGGATGCAAGATCGATAGCCTCTGCAATTGACAACTTTGTAGAAAATGTAGGCCTTGATCCAGTAAAGTGCTTCGGACAAGGATACGATGGATGTTCCACTATGGCAGGAAAAGATGGTGGTGTTCAAAAAATTCTACGACAAAAGTATACGAGAGCACTGTATTTCCACTGTGCTAGTAACAAATTTAACTTGGTTGTAAATTACTAAAATGAAATAGCAGTGATACGAAGTACAGTTTCCACAATAAAAGACGTAATAAGATTCTTCCGAGAATCAACCCTNTAAATGAAATAGCAGTGATACGAAGTACAGTTTCCACAATAAAAGACGTAATAAGATTCTTCCGAGAATCAACCCTTTGTCGAAAATGCATACCAAATATACCAATGCTCTGTGAAACCCATTGGTCTCAAAAATATAAAAGTATCGCCATATTCAAAGAACATTATGTGCAAATTGTCATGGCGCTTGAAACACTATCAAAAGATGACAACACTGCAACGAGAAAAGCTGCTTTTCAAATGCATTGCGCTGCCGCGAATTCGGAATTTATTGTTAGCAAAATATTCGGCACTTCTGCAACTAATAGTGAATGTTCTACAGTCAAAAAGTATGGACTTACTTCAATGTGCAAATCACATAAAAATAATTTGAGACATGTTAAGGAAACACCGTGGCAATGTCGATGCTGAAAGTGAAAGTTTTGTGATCGAGGCGGAAACCATCGCCGAGAGTCTTAAAACAGATTTCAAAATACTGAGGGTCACAAATCGGCAGAAATATCGTGNTTTTCAAATGCATTGCGCTGCCGCGAATTCGGAATTTATTGTTAGCAAAATATTCGGCACTTCTGCAACTAATAGTCAATGTTCTACAGTCAAAAAGTATGGACTTACTTCTATGTGCAAATCACATAAAAATAATTTGAGACATGTTAAGGAAACACCGTGGCAATGTCGATGCTGAAAGTGAAAGTTTTATGACCTAGGCGGAAACCATCGCCGAGAGTCTTAAAACAGATTTCAAAATACTGAGGGTCACAAATCGGCAGAAATATCGTGCAAATCCTCCAGCACAGACTCCTGGCGAGTTTTGGAGAAGATCGCTAATCATTCCGTACATAGATTCATTAATAATGTCTCTTGAACAGCGTTTTTCTGTGGAAAACTTACTCGCATACTTATTGCTTACGTTACACCCTCACGTAATGCTTGGTATGAACTATGTGGATTTTTTTTAAAAAAGCTGAAAGTTTTTATAAATACTACAATTTAAATGGTTTCCTCGGTGAAGCTGAACTTTGGTATAACCAATGGAAAGAAAAAATGTGTCAAAGGCCGAACTAAAGGAAATAGAACTGGCTGCACTTGTTAAAGAAACTCAGTTGTTTTACCCAGCTATAAAAAAGGTGATACTTATTTCACATGCACAGCGTGCACTATCAAAAGATCCTTCAGCACTTTACGAAGGGTAAAAACTTGGTTACGGTCAACAATGACAGAAAACAGGCTTGTCTGTCTTTGTATGATGAGTGTGCATAAAAAGAGGGTATTGGAAGCACAAAATAAATTTGAAAAAGAAATTTTGTCCAGGTTTAGCCAGAATCCTTGTAGACTAGTGTTGAAATAAGGTTTTTTAGTTGGTTGCAATAGCATTAAAAATAGGAAGTTTTAACGTTCTCAAATGTATAAATAAAAGCAATTTTTTGATAAGTACTTTATTTTGAGTTTCCTTGCTTTTGCCCCCCTCTGAAGTAAATCCTGGCTACGCCCATGGCGTATGGTGTGCGTCCAGATACATATTATGTTTGCTGTAAATCTGTTTAGTTGATATCAGGAGAAGCCAACTGAGAAAGTCTGGATGGGACTGAAGAGAGTGTTACGTTATTTAAGTGGTACTGTAGAGTATGGTTTGCACTTATTGTGTAAGGAGGAGTCTAAATTTATTTGTGGATATGCTGATTCAGATTTTACTTTAGAAGTAATTGATTGTAAATCAATAAGTGGTTTTATTTTTAAAGTTTTTGATAATGTAATTTGTTGGTCTACTACTAAGAAGCAAGGTAGTGTTAGTCGCTTGACAGCAGAGGTTCAATATGTGGCCTTAAGTCATTCAGTAACGAAAGGGGTTTGGCTAAAGTATTTGCTTTCTGAATTTAACGTAACAAAGCCAAACTTTGTTATTTATAAAGATAATACTAGTTGTATTGATATTGCTAAGAATGCAGAAAACTCAAAGCTTACTAAGCATATTGATGTTCATCATCATTAAAATAAACATCAAGTACCAGATGGTACTGTTGTGTTACGATATGTTGATTTGATAGGAAATCCTACAGATATTTTTATGAAACCAGTTAAGAAAGATATGTTTGTTAGCCATTTAAGAACGTTAAGAATTTATTAATTTTTGGTTTTGTAATTTAAACAGGTTTGAGGAAGGGTGTTAACTGTTGTATGTTTTGTATTGTGATGTTGGCAAACCTGTTAACTTTAGTGTTGTGTTTTTGTTCTCTTTTAAGTTTGTGAACAGGCAATAATACACTTTTGCCAAGTCATATAGGGCGTGTATGTAAAAAACAATTATTTTTGTGCCAAGTCAATAGTGTATACTGCGAGAAATATAAATAGACTGAATAAAATGTTGGCCCTGCTTGCTTGGTCTGTTGCTGTGTAATTTAATTCTGCTTCACTGATAGCATATTTGTTTTCTGCGGTGGAAAAATATGGTGTTGGAAGGTTTCGGTTCTGAAAATAGGTCAGAGAAAATGGTAAGATTCTGCCTGCAGAACAGGGAAAAGTCAGGGAATTCCAAAATGAAATTTCAGTGGACATCCGGTAAGCAAACAATTGAACCTTTAATTGAAAACAGTCATAGGTGCAGTCGAATTAGTGTCATAAAATGAGCAGTGTTACTATTAGTAATTTCAAAATTAAGACTATCATATTTGGCACCTGAAGATCTCTCCTATTCAACCATTATTTCTAGGCGTCCTAGTTCTCCCCAACATCCTTATGAAAACTAAAACAAAGAGCATTTAGCTTAAGCTAGATTAGATTGTCTTGTAAGGTCAAAATATGTTCTGTACTACCTCTCCATCACTTTTCAGAACAAGAAATTCAGTATAGAATAGAACATTATTTTCATCTTTCAAAATCACAATATAGCATACAAACTATTGACTACAAACTTGTACAAAACATTGGCCCTTTGGCAAACCACAATCTGAGTCTAACGAATGAAAAACCAACTACATAGATAATTTCATTTAATAACTGCAGTTTATGACAAAGCAATTTTAAGTGCACTTGGAAAAATCTATTGGGCAACCCTCAAAATTGCTATCGCCAACAAATTGCACAGATACAGTTGGTGATGGTGTATTGTTCCCAGCAGAAGCAGAATGCCCAGGGGCTGGAAAAACTTGTAAGCTGAAAGTTCCTCAAAACATTAAGGCACAAAAGAAAAGTTATTCAAATCACTTAGAAACCTCAATAACATAAAGTTCATCAAATCTCTGTTTTAATGGTGGGTCTTTTTTCACTCTCCCAATATGGTCAAGTAGCTTCAACAACTGTCACTCCGTTTAAAAGCCAGTCTCCATTAGGTGGAGACTCCTTGGAAATGAACCAGATAGGCTTCTCCCAAGATATAATTACACCAATGCTAACTTTAACTGGTAACTGTGATATGTCGTGGCCTCAGCAGGAAAATGGAATGGTAACTTGTGGTAGTTTCCCAATAATCTTAAACTCAAGAATCAAGAAAAAATTATAAAAGTGTGTTGATTGGTGTGGATGGTTCTGGAATGCTGATTGTTGTGCATGTGGTGCTGATTGTGGTGCATAAGGTACTTAGTGTGATATGTGTGGTACTGATTTTGGTGCATGTAGTGTTTAAGTGGTGCTGATTGCGGAGCTTGCTCTGCAATGAGTGGTTGGTCTGGCAGTAGTCAGTTGTCTGCTNTGCAATGAGTGGTTGGTCTGGCAGTAGTCAGTTGTCTGCTTTAAGTGTGACCCTGAGTTCAAACTGTGCAAAGAACTTTTCTGGAAGAAACTGTTGAAGATATAACTATATGGTAATGTGGTCAAGGAACTAGATAAAATGTCTGGTTGAATGGGGGCATAAAAATGCTTAAATCTCGCTGACAAAATATNAATGTGGTCAAGGAACTAGATAAAATGTCTGGTTGAATGGGGGCATAAAAATGCTTAAATCTCGCTGACAAAATATGTGTGTGTGAGACAGAGAGAGAGAGAGAGCAATAACTAGGCCAAGTAGATACACATGTTGCCACTGTGAAAAGGACTTCAGAAAAAGCTGCCATGAAAAAAAGCCAGTATTTAAAAGAACCGACCTCCAAATGTGTAAAAATGATAGCCTTTCGTATTTTATTTTTCAATTTTATTTTGCCTNGTATTTAAAAGAACCGACCTCCAAATGTGTAAAAATGATAGCCTTTCGTATTTTATTTTTCAATTTTATTTTGCCTTAACCTTATGAGACCCACATTAATTTTTCCTGAGTTTTACAGAACAAATTCTTTTTNTTTTCAATTTTATTTTGCCTTAACCTTATGAGACCCACATTAATTTTTCCTGAGTTTTACAGAACAAATTCTTTTTCAAGTGGTATTTTAAAACGTGTTAGTAAAGATCCATCTTCGCGATTATATAGTTTTAATTGCAACATGGCTNTTTTTCAAGTGGTATTTTAAAACGTGTTAGTAAAGATCCATCTTCGCGATTATATAGTTTTAATTGCAACATGGCTTTCTGTGCACTTGGATATTGAAGTCTTACCTTGCGTGGAACTTTTTTCGCAAAACTCAGGTGTCCCTGTTTATGGCTTCAGGTGTTAAAAATACTTTTTATGTGTACTGTACTGAAAAGCTGACACAGAACCCCTTCCATTACATCCAACCAGTTATATGTTTTGCGCCTAGAAGATAGTGACATGAACCATGTAGGTTTACAACATAATAATGTTTACAAATTAGTTATCCACGGGTTAGATTATGGGTCATTGAGTTCCGCAGTGTACCGTACTGGCCAAATTTAATCTCCCGTGCTATTAGGTACACAATGGTGTACACTGTGCTATGAATAATAGTCACTGAGCCATACCAGAGTACTTAGAAAGAGTAAACAGGGTGTACTAGTGAGAGATATGGAAGATGATGTACAGCATGGACATTCAGCATATATGAGAGTAAAGTAATTGGGGGTGGGGTAATGGAGCAGCGACCGGAATGCAGCGGCGAGGGAAACAGGAGTACTTATAGAAAACACACTGACAAATGAAAACGTAACGTCCCACAATGGCAGTCAAATGGGTGTAATCTGTCGGCCGCAGCAAATACATCACATCTTGTGGACCAGGTGCTGTACGGTATCACGGAAATCTGGCAACATTGCATGGTGGGGGATACAGGTCTGTGACTGCTGTGTGAAGAAGGGGGTTGGGCGTTTGAGGTGGTGTGGCAGTACCATGCTATAGTAACCAAGCCCTTCATCGCANGCTGTGTGAAGAAGGGGGTTGGGCGTTTGAGGTGGTGTGGCAGTACCATGCTATAGTAACCAAGCCCTTCATCGCACCGGTTCTAGAAAGGATGGATGATGCGTCTCTTATAGTCTCTCCACCCATGGTGACCCAAGGCTACCAGTGCCTTCCCTGTGCTTTGCAAATTGGGCTCTGCCACCCGTTTCCCTATGGGAACCAGTTTCCTCGTGGCCGGTAAGGGGTATCTGCCATAATGGCTTGGGTCGATAGTTGGTACCTAGGCCCGACAACTTGGCGGGGTATTGGATCACTTGGCATTCAGGCCGTTGGGGCCAAAGACAGGAATTTCCTGTGTGAAGAAATTCTAATGTATGGTAAAGGACAAGTGTCCAATGACAGCTCACCGGCTGCGCTGCTGGTGGATGGGTGATAACGGTGGGCAGTGATGAACACTGGGAGAACTCTGGACCTGCGGATTTTGATGATGACGGAAACCGCCCGTGCAGAGTCATGCCGCACACTGT